>JAQIWP010000471.1:0-25178 GCA_034695525.1 Euzetes globulus
GTGAAATAAAGAGTTTGTTTTCGCTTCTCTTTAGTCGAAGAATTGGCGGCCATTGTCTTATTGGCGAACGAATTATTGGCAGTCTTTTTGACTTCTTGTTCCGCCAACTCTTTTGCGTCGACTGTATCCGCCTTCTGTGGGCAGTCTTCGTCATCAGTCATCCATTCTTCCTCTGATGCGATTGATTGGTCGTCTTCTTTATTCTCATCTTTTATTAACAATTCAGAGATTAGTTCCGACGAACCGATCGTTTTATTGTTGTTCTCTTCGATTGTTATTTGAGTGCAGTCTGTAGTTGTCGTCGCAGTTGTGGCCAAAGTTTCAGACACTTGACTCTCATCTTCTTTAATCGATAGCTCAGACATTAATTCTGATGGAGAGACCTCTTTGATGGCCACGGGTTCGGCTATTTCTTGGACATCCATTTGATCGACAGTTGTGTCAAAATTGAGTGTCGATCTCTTAGGTCTTTTTGTTGATCGTCTCGGAGTGGTAACAGCTCTACACTTAGCCACAGATGAAACGGACGGCCCCTTTCTTTTACTTTTCCGACGTCTAGGGGTTCGCAGAAGAGAGGTTTCGTTGTGATCACTATTGGAACCAATCAGACAAATTGAATAACAATTTTATTTGTATTGAAGGTTACCTATCAATAAAATCAGCCATTTGTTGGGCCGATTGGATGATAAAATCGATGATATTATTGTGGTCGTCCATCAGATCCTTCTTTCCTTTTTCCACTTCTTTGGATGTCCCGATTCTGATCCTGAAAAAATCGCCATCTGATTCAAACGAACTCATCTTTTGTTGAACCAAAAGTCAAGACTAATGTCTAGAGAGGTGTTTGTGAAGAACTTCTTTGGAACTCCAAATGAAAACAAAATAAGACAGGTCTTAAACAACTGATATTAAAGCAATGTTTTTGCGACAAAAACATTTTGTTATTTATAGGCATTTCAGTCATTAGTAAAGTTGAATATCAATCGACAGTTGTGTCAAAATTGATTGTCGAAATATTTAGCTAGTTACAAATGAAAGTTCAAGTGTATTTTGCAAACAACTCTATTAACTTATTTCATTTAACCTTGAAACAACTTCAATTAGTGATATTAGATTTATTCAACTAATAATTAGAAAATGAATTTTGGTTTTACAAGGATTGTTTTTGCAGCCAGTAATTCGGGGAAACTTAACCCGCTCTTTGACAATGAATTTAAGAAACTACCTGGATTATTTCAGCTTAAAACTAATACTCTGATCTAAGAATTGATAATTACTTTCAATAAATGAGTAGAGGTTTAGGAAAACTGGTTATTTTGAATGGAATTTCCACTATGGGAAGCAAATGTCAGTTATCGTCAGTTGATCTCAATGTTTATTATCGACTCATTTGAAGTCAAACTGTTATTAAAAATCGTGTTTCACTGAATGACAACACAATAAAAGTCATCCAATTATTCCGGTTTTTACACTAAATTCAGTCAAAAATAAATATGATTCTTGCAAAGAGATTAAGACATTTGTCTGCAATCAGATGGTAATTGTGTCACACTTTTTGATTTTGTCAACTGATTTACTGTCTGTCCATTCGATTGGGTTTAAAGAGTTGTGGCGAACGGCCAGACAGTTGTCAATCGTGTGGCCACAAGTGTCAGATCAAAGCACACTCTGCCAGACCTTCCCTATGACTTCAATGCATTGGAACCGGTCATCAGTGCAGAGATAATGCAATTACACCACCAGAAGCATCACCAGACATATGTCAACAATTTGAATGTGGCCGAAGAGAAACTGCATAACGCCATCAGCAAAAGTATGTCCATTCCTATTATCCTTACCTCTGAATTGCATCTGATTTGTTCCTTCAGATGATATTTCAGCTCAGATAGCAAAGTATTTTCACCAAGCTAACAAAGTTTGGCGCTCCTTTCAGTGGAAACAGTCTATAACTGAACTTTACAAACTAATCAGGATTTTGAGCTAATTTTCTATTATCTATTAACTTCTAAAGCTAATAAATATGAATCGAAAAAATGAAGCAAATATTAACTAACTCACATCCAAAAACTAAGCTAGCTAAAAAGATTTAAACATCACTAGTATAACGAGGGTTTCCTGTGACAAAGTCACAAATACTCGACAACACAAAAGTGTAACGTTGTTTGTGAAGGTTTCCTGATTGGATGTCAACCAATGCCGACGTGTATTACTAACACAAATCGGAGTCAAAATCATCTAATTTTTTGTTTCATTAAATCATTTTCGGCTAAAATCTAATTAAAATTCATTGAAATCATAAAAAATGAATATAAAATTGTTTACAAGAACTTATTGTTTTTATCTGATATCAATAATTTTGATGTGTCTGATAAATGGTCTGAACGGCTACTTTCTAGTGATCGACGCTCACGCAGAGGAATGTTTCTTCGACAAAGTCACCACTGGGACCAAATTGGGGCTTACCTTCGAAGTGGTCGAAGGTGGCTTCCTTGACATAGACGTTAAGATCACCGGTAAGACCAGAATTAAATGATTTTTACCACTCAAGTCTAATCGGTTGTTTGTTTGTTTGAAAGGACCGGACAATAAGGCGATCCACTCGGAGGAGAGGGCATCGAGTGGTAAATACACGTTTGCGGCCCATATGGACGGCAACTACCAGTACTGCTTCGGCAATAAGATGTCGACAATGACACCCAAAGTGGTCATGTTTTCAATGGATATCGGAGAGGCTCCCAAATCAGAGGAAGAGCTTAAAACACAAGACGCCAATCATAACAAACTGGAAGAACAGATCAAAGAGCTGTCCGGCGCTCTGACGGCTGTCAAACACGAACAGGAATATATGGCGGTCAGAGACCGCATCCACCGGTCCATTAATGAGAGCACAAACTCCCGAGTCGTGATGTGGGCCTTTTTTGAAGCACTGGTCTTAGTCGCCATGACTTTAGGTCAGGTCTACTATTTGAAGAGATTCTTTGAAGTCAGACGAGTTGTTTAGCCGTCTTTAGGTTCTAGCAGTTAATGAAATTAATTTATGTTTTGAGACCCGATTTGTAATTATTTTATAACAAATTTTCATTAATTGTCACTAATTTTGTATATATTTTCGAAACGATTTTGAATTAAAAGCTTAAAATTTGAACTAAATTTCACTTAAATTCAGGGAAAAGATTGAATAGTTTAGGAATAGTTCTAAAAATAATGTTTTTCCAAATATTCTGCACCAAATTCCGGGCCTTTTATTCTGTTTAATCAGCTTTGAGATAGAGTTTCCAAATACAGACACAAGACTTCACTGGTTTTCCCTTTCAATACAAATGTTCAAAATTATCGGCAAAACAATTGAAAATTTAAATAATTATGAATAACCATGCCAACTTACCAAATCATGATAATTGCTCAAAATAAACACTTTTACTATGTTTTCGTTTGTAAAATGATCGCTAAAAGCAACTATCAAGTTGAAATCACTTTGAAAAAGGAGCTTGGTAACATATCGAGAGTATACTGTAACAAGTATTTTTCGCAGATAACAAGTTGAAACAAAAACTTGGCTAAAGTTTAATTAGTTAAGTAATGAATGGGTGAAATTCGAAACTAAACAATAAAGTGAAGCATCTATTTTGGAGGCAACTAGGTCAGTTGAACATTGAATAAATGGAAAGGTGAGAAAACTAGACTCATATGTTGATGACATGCAATGATCGCTTCGAAGCTGAGATACCTTAACATTGATTTGCTTTTAAATGTCAAAAGTCATGACAACATTCAATGAAACAGTGATTCAATCAGTCTTTCCCTTCAATGCAATGAATGTAAACAAGACTTCGAAATAGGCTTTTCTTTGACATTTAAATCTAAAGCAAAACTGAATGCAATTTAATATTTCTTAATTGAATAGCAATTAAAAAGAGTTGAATCAAATGGAAAGTTTGGTGAAGACAACGGATTGGTTGATTTGTGGCCAAATATTCAGTGCTAAAGTGTGACCTCAACTGTTCGTATGTTTGCTGTGAACTATGGGCTCATTTGTCAGTCATTTGTTTGGAAACAATTCAAACATCAAAACAATCAGTCATTTATTCAATTCTTATCCGACCGGATATATCTCGGAACCGACCAAACAGGTGGTGTCCGCACTTCTGGTCGAACTGAACAACAACTACACGAATGACGCCAATCATATCAACTGGAATTACATCCACTCGACTTACCTGTCGTTAATACCGAAGGTACACCACTTGCAGACCGTCTGACCACTCATTTCCATTCATTTTCTCTTTGATTGCAATTAATTTTGATTCCAATATCGATATTCAAAGGGAGAAAACTTATTGTTAGTCAATGACTGCAACGGTTATAACATTCTTCAGCGGGCGGTCAGTTTGAAGAGCGTGGAACTGACCAAATGGTTGCTGCAATACGGGTGTGACTGTAATCGGGGCACTTGCAGTCTTCCCCTTCACATCGCAACCCTTAACGGTCCGCTTGAAATCGTTGAACTACTGGTCAAAGAAGGCGCTCGCGTTGACTGCGAGGCCCGCATGTGTTATCCCGGACCTCATTCTCACAACTGTGAATTAGGCCGAAGGTCTGGTCTCTTGTGGAACAGTGGTTCCCAACACAACAGTGCTAACGACAGACTCCAGTCAGCCGAGTATTACTGCATTGATGGGGACCAGGCGGCAATCCTCGAGTTCGTCATGGCTCGATCTGAAGACAATTGGCTTCCCTGGCAGTGCCAGAAGAAGCCATTACTTCACTCGGCTTTCGAGAGAGGAGCCTGGAATTGCGTCAATTACCTGATATCGGAACGACCCGAAGAAATAAACCAATTATACGACGAATATTATCCCATACATCAGGCAGTCCTCCAACCCATTAGATTCTTAGAGCTTTTACTTCAGGTTTGAAGCCTTTTGTAAGTTTTCCAATTGATTTTGATCTTCTGTTTTCAGTGTAACGCAGATCTGACACAACGAACGTCAACCCAACAGTTGACAGTTCTTCACGTTTTGTTACTTTTGGGTAAGAAGTCATCGAACGACACTTTGGCCACTCTTAAGCTCCTCTTCGAGCACGGATGCAAGCAATTAGTCAACGAACCGGACAGTTTAGGCAACACTCCATTACACGCACTTATAGTCAGGTATTCTCTCGAAGAATCAAAATCTCAGACGGGATCCGTTCAGTGCGACCGCTGGTCGACGTGGGATATGTTGCACAGTATGGCTGACATACATATCTATTAAAATCATTTAATTGTTTGTATCAGTTCTTAGGTTTATATTACAGCAGAATGTGGTGCAAAGCATTAACCGGAAGGGCAACTCTGCTCTTTGTTGTGTCCTCAGACACGTCAAGGACTGGGATTTCCGGTTCGAATTGATCTCAACTCTGCTACAACACGGCGCTGACCCTAACTGTGTGGGACGAGACGGGTCTCTGCCGCTGATCTTATGCTTCACTCCATTACTAAATAAGGGTTTATTGCATTTGTTGAGTCACTCGAAAAGGGTTTCTTATTTGAATTGCGTTCGTATTCTGTGTCAATTCGGCGCAAACCCCAACTGTTCCTACTATCGCAATACATTGACTCCACTCCATGTCCTAGTCTTCAGTGCCAGTGAATACATGTCTTTGAATAATGTGGGCCCAGACAAGAGCCAGCACTTTGTGTTTATTCGTCAGGTGTTAAAAGTTTTACTTCAGCACAAATTGGACCCAAATGTAGACCTGACTCAACGCAATCAACACATTCTGTTAGCTCTTTTGGATTTGGTCCAAAATGCCCGAACCCCTCAGGACTTGGAATATGTTTATGACCTGTCTCTTACGCTCATTACTTACGGTGCCAATCCTGATGTGCGTTGCGCTACAGAAACCACTATATGTCAGTCCCAGAGCTCAATGTTCATCAAACGGTCTTCTGATTATGTAATTTATTAATACTTTAATTGATTGTAAAACCATTTATTAGTTTTGTCTCTGTTTTCAATTCTTAGGTTCTCTTCAATTATATCCATTATTTACTCCGAAAAGAGCAGCAACTGATTGACGACTCCTCCACTGAACAGCCTTTTATGAAACTGATTTTTCTCTACTACCAGACAATGTCTCACAACGACCTGTTCTCTTGTTTGCAACAACTAAATCGCGAACTTCTGGTCGGCTCTCTTCTATCCAATTCAGTACAGTTGACTTCCTTGTTAAGAAGTCTGTCCTCCAGTCCACGTTCCTTGAAAACTATGGCCAGACATACCATCTACCTGTCAATGGAACGACAATTGGCACAGAAAATAAATCACCTCAAACTTCCGAACCCTTTGAAGAAATGGGTCCTCGAGTTCATGCCCTGAACCAATTTGATTACTGAATGCCTCCGGATATGGCTGACTGGCCATACATTCTCTAATTATCTTTAATTCAATGGACTTCACTTTAAGACATTTTCCGATAATTAAAAAAAACTCAATATTTGAAAGAATAAAGAATTTTTGTTGAATTTTAAAAGATCAGTTGAAACAATACAACACTTGATAGTTATAATTAGAATCTCTACGATTCAATTAATCTAATTGAATACTTACTATGTGGGACCCAATTTGGTCTCTTCATAGTTTCTTTTAATCTTGCTTTCACTAATCTTTAAAGCTTTTGACATTCAATAAGTTGGAAACAGAGTTGGAATTTACTTTGTCACAAAGTTTGTTTTAAAATGAATGAATTTATCAAAAGAAAACAATTGTACAAGTTTATATTTTATTAAAGATTCGTGAACTCTGCTCTAAATTTATTAAATGTCAAAAGCTTTACATAATGGCAGGGATGTTCAAGGGAGATTTTTCCGAATTATCCCCGTATGCCGAGATTTGTTCATTTATTGTCCCCTGGTTTGAAAAAAATGTTACCATAAAGCCCAAAGAAACTGACGCCTTCGAAAATTTTTCATTAATGGCGATCCAAAAAATTGTCATTTTAGTAATGACGGCCAAAAGGTCGGCCATTTTGACCCTTATTTTAAGAAATTTAGCATTGTAACTTGAATAATAGCGTAATTGTGGCTTAATTAACCTAATTAACGCTTAAAATAACCGGAAATAAACGTACTTAAGTTTATTCTGAAAATAATGGCCATTTCCGTCGGCCATTTTTGAAATATACCCTCTATATCCCCCATGATTTCGGTTAAAAAATGATTTATTATCCCCTCTCCCGCTATAACCCTTAGAGCAATGGACCTTAAATATCTCTGCATATTAATATCAAAGCAAGATTTAAACACGTTTCTTTTAATACAATTAAAGTTTCGATTCTAAAACTTTGATCCCATTTTTGGACATCGGGATAGCGAGATGTTCTCAGTCAAGGTTATCTCAGTCAAGGTTATCTCAGTCTATATAATTTTGATTCCATGTCAGCTTTCTAAATATATCAACAGTTACGAAACCAAATTGTGCCCCCACATAGTTAGCAAACTTTTTTGCTACAGTCAAGCCTCATAAATATGAACTTTAAATAAGTATTTTACTGTATTCCTTAAATTTAAGGGCTTTGAAACTATCACAAAGGTTCATAAGGTTTGGTACTTTTTCTATTACATTATTATTATAATACATATGAAAATGTGCTGAAACTTCGGCTGTCATAAAATGATTCAAATATTGAGCGCTTTTATGAGATAACACAAAAAACTCAATTTTGTCAGTCGTTTACTGTTTTGAGTGAAACATTCTTTTCATTATTTACTGATTGTCTTTAAAATGAGTTCTAAATATTTTAATGAAAATAAACAAAATGTAAACTCTGTTAGCAGTGTATCAGTGAACGGATCCAAAGACAAAGAGCCAGAAGTGATTGAAATCTTGGAGTCGCCAGAAATTGTCCGAAAACGTAACGTAAGAAGTGATTCGCCAATTAATGTGCCGAAGAATAGGAATAAACGGATTCTCAGTGATAGCGACGATGAAGGCCACAAACCAAAGCAAATTAAGACAAATGACTCGACCGGTGGTCAGTCTAACGACGAAATAGCCAAACTGGCCTTCGAAGAGATGTGCGAAACCACAATCAAAGAACTGCAAGACCTGTTCCCAGAGATCGATGTCTGCGAAATACAGGACGCGCTCATCGAAAGCAATTGGAGTGTATTTAACGCATCCATCAAATTGGGAAACCTTGAGGGCGGTGCTGACGGCGAGGCCTCTAATGATGCCGACCCAAAACAGGCAAAAGTCTTTAGATCCGATGTCGACAAAGTCAAAGACGGTATCCATTTATAATCTCATTCGTTATTTATTTATTCATTAAATCTGTTTTTCTTTAATCGATTCTGTTTTGTTAAAATCTAATCCAAAAATGTTTTTTTATAAACACATTTAATTGTGTTCTAATAAATTGCTTGATTATTGCCAATCGCCCTTGCATGGTCAATTTTTAGCCAGAAATGCTTTTCAACTAATTTAAGACTATATTTAAAAGTTATGTTTGTTTCAAAAGTCAAACCAATTGAGCCGAAAGTGTCAACGAGTAGCGAGAAGATGAAGAGTATGGACTATTACCGGAAGAACTGGAAACCCAATCAGACCGCTGAAGAGGAGATACCGACTTCCAGTCATAACTTCGAGTCAATTAAGAATCTTAAGAATAAGTTATCGAAAAGAGAGAAACGAGACTTCGATTTGGAGGAAAGTGATAACAGCGATGGCGGCGATGATTACAAACAGAATAACCGAATTGTTTGTGACAGTAGTGACGACGACAGCGATGGCGCCGGAGAGAAGAATGACTACAAAGAGAAGAGTACTAAACTAATACACTTCCGGACTCAGGAATTGAAGGAAAAAGTGGTGTCATTCCTTTCGAACTCAAATCCGTTTGAACTTCAACTGATTCCAGGCGTCAGCGCCAAGAAAATGGATGTAATTGTAAATTTACGTCCTTTTGTCGATTGGAACGATTGTCTCATAAAATTCAATTCAACGATTTTTATATCGGCAGATATATTAGACAATTGTTCAGAAGTACTAAAATCCAGAGAAATAGTCCATCGACTGATGAATAACTGCGAAGGCATTTCGAAAGATATATCTCAAACAGTGGAACGTCTCAAAGGCCTGGATCAGCCCAAAGTGTTGAACTCCGACATGAAGTTATCCCACTATCAGATGGTTGGCCTCAATTGGTTGGCTCTTATGTACAAAAAGGGCATCAATTGTATTCTGGCCGACGAAATGGGTTTAGGAAAGACTATTCAAGTGATAGCACTGTTCGCTTACTTACGAGAGTCTCGGAACCTGACCGGTCCTCATCTGGTAATCGTGCCTTCCTCTACCTTGGACAATTGGAGCAGAGAATTTCATACCTGGTGTCCGGACATCAAATTATTGCTATATTATGGCTCACAGGAGGAAAGACAAGAAATGAGGGAACAGATCAATAAAAATGAAGTCGAATTTGATGTAATCCTGACCACTTACAACATTGCACAGAGTGTTTCCGATAAGGCTTTGTTTAAGAAGAATATCTTTAAATATGTGGTCTTCGATGAGGCCCACTATCTTAAGAATATGAAGAGCTCTCGATTCGCTGCCCTCATGAATCTCAATGTAAACAAACATTTTTCGATCTCAAAATTCTGTACTCAAATCAATTGATTCTGATTTTAGGCTAAACATAGACTTTTATTGACTGGAACTCCGCTGCAGAACAATCTTCTGGAACTGATGTCGCTACTGATCTTTACCCTTCCTTCTATGTTTAGGGGAAGAACAGATCCAATTAAGACGTTGTTCTCCTACAGTAACGTTAGTTTCTAAATAAGCATTGAATTAAATTTTAAAAAATATCTTTTGATTTATAGAAAGATTCGGTTCATAGAATCAAATATATAAACGATAGGATAGAACAGGCCAAGAAAATTATGAAACCCTTTGTCTTGAGACGACTCAAGTCTGAGGTTTGATTCTCTCTCTTATCACTAAATTTATGACCAAAACTATTATCTGATCAATGGTCAGGTCCTACAAGAGCTGCCCATTAAGATAGATCACGTTCTGCGCTGTCCAATGAGTGAACAACAAGAACTCAAATACATGGAACTAATCGAAGAATACCAGAGAGAAATCCAATATAAAAAGATTACGTTCGAAGACAGTGAACCGGAGGAAAAATTCAAGAGAGGGACTGGAATGCTGATGGAGTTACGCAAATTGGCCAACCACCCGCTCCTCGTCCGCCAGTATTACGACGACAAAACACTGAAACAAATGTCCAAATTGATTATGAAAGAGGAGTGCTATCAGATGGCGAACCAACAGTACATCTTTGAGGACATGCAGGTTATGCATGACTTCGAACTCTATAATTTGTGCAAAAAGTTTCCATCGATCAATAAGTTTAAACTCGATGTCGACCTTATCTTCGATTCGGGAAAGTTTCAAGAATTGGACTCTTTGTTAACCAAATACCGAATCGAAGGCAAACGCGTTCTTCTCTTCAGTCAATTCACTATTATGTTAGATATCATCGAAGAGTACATGAATTTGAGACTTTATAAGTACCTGAGGCTCGACGGACAGACCAAAGTCGGCGACAGACTCGACCTCATCGACAAATTCAATGAAGACTCTGAAATCTTCGTCTTCTTGCTGTCGACCCGCGCCGGCGGTCTGGGCATCAATTTGACCGCTGCCTCCGTTGTTATCATTCACGATATTGACTTTAATCCATATAATGACAAACAGGCGGAGGACAGGTGTCATCGCATCGGTCAGACCAAGGAAGTGATTGTTTATCGGCTAATCAGTCAGAACAGTGTTGAGGAGGGAATGTATAAAATAGCCGAAGAAAAGCTCAAACTTGGAGATGATATAAACACCAATAATTCCGGTTTGAATGAAACCTTTGTTCTTTTGAAACCAATTTTTAATTATTTTGTTCTAATTTTTAGACTCGAAGGAAGAGACAGAACCCTCCAAATCAGACGTTCAGTCCCTCCTACGATCAGTTCTCAAACTTTAATATAGTATTTTCATTATTTTATATATTATTTATGGCAAAAATGATTGAAAAGCGAATTAATTTTTGATAATTGCTTGGAATAAAAGATTCAATTTCTAAACTATCTTTCATTTCAGTCAATTTAATACATATTTTAAACTTTTTTAATGAAAAATCAAAGACAATAAGAAATATTAAGTTTTGCGCCAAATATGTACCCTTTTTCCTGGTATTATAAGCCATGTCTTAAAAGATCATTTCGGGGATTTTGACTTCAAACAATCGGTTGCTATGTCTTTAAAGATAATTTAAAAAGACCCTTTTCTACTATTAATGATCCTAGCCATAAACCAATAAACTATCTAACTTTTTTTTGTGGCATGTCAAAAGCTCATTTATTAGACTCCCTTCTTCTAGACTAATACAGTAGATCTGTAGATCAGTTATAAAGGCCGGTCGTTATAAGCCATTCAATTCAGCGAAATAGGTCTCAATTAGGTCTAACATTCAAACCGATCTTCAAATCAATTAACAATTAACTTCTTCTAAAATTGATATAAAGTCATGTATATAGCTGCTATACCGCTATAACAGCTGCTGTCAACACCTTTTTTCATGTATGTAGCTATGCCTAAAGATCATTTATAAAGACCCTTTTCTACTACTAATGATCATTTAAGACATGGGTTATAATACCACGAAAAGGGTACTCAATTGAGGCGCAGTCGCAGTGAAGGCCTTAAACCATATGTCAGACAACGGTTCAAAACAACACTTCAAACACGTGTTTGTGTTTTCTTTAAATCAAATGTTTGTCAATTGATTCAAATCTGATTCCAAATGAGTGACCAAAATAAGGACAAACAGAAGAAAGTGAAGAAGTCTGAGATCGAAGAGCAGAAGATCAAAGGTTTGTTAAAGTCTTATACGGAATACGATTGGAAACAATTCGAGTCTTTCGAATCGATACCACTTTCGGAGAAAACCCGCGATGGACTCATTCAGAATGGATTCACGACTCCAACAGATATCCAGAAGAAGTCAATCAGTTATTCCCTCAATGGTAAAGACGTTTTGGGCGCCGCAAAGACAGGCTCTGGAAAGACATTGTCGTTTGTGATTCCGATTCTGGAAACCCTTTATTGCAATCAATGGACACCAATGGATGGCGTCGGAGCTCTGGTTATAACACCGACCCGAGAGCTCTCATATCAGATCTTCGAAGTGTTGCGCAAAGTAGGAGTAAATCACGACTTTTCGGCCGCACTTCTGATCGGAGGCCAGAATTTGAAGTTTGAAAGAAGACGTATCGATAAGTGTAATATAATTATCTGCACTCCAGGACGTCTACTCCAGCATATGGACGAAAACCCGCTCTTTAGTTGTGACAACTTGAAGATACTGGTCTTGGATGAGGCCGACCGCTGTCTCGATATGGGCTTCGCTAAGACTATGAACTCTATTTTTGAAAATTTGCCACAAAAACGACAAACACTTCTGTTTTCTGCCACTCAAACAAAATCAGTGAAAGATTTGGCCCGACTTAGTCTCAAAGACCCGGTTTATGTGTGGGTTCATGAAAATGAAAAACACTCGACTCCCGACTCATTGGCTCAGAGTTACATAATCTGCGATTTAGAGGACAAACTAAATATGTTGTGGTCTTTCATCAGAAGTCATACGAAACAAAAGATTTTAGTATTTATGTCGAGCTGTAAACAAGTCAAGTATTGCTATGACCTCCTCTGTCGGATGAGACCCGGAACCACTCTTTTAGCACTTTATGGAACTCTTCATCAAATGAGACGAACGGCTATTTATGAAGAGTTTTGTCGGAAACAAAAAGCCATTTTGTTTGCCACTGATATCGCTTCCAGAGGTCTTGACTTTCCATCAGTCAATTGGGTCTTGCAGTTGGACTGTCCCGAAGACGTCAACACTTACATACATCGGGTCGGAAGGACAGCCAGATATGAAAAGGGGGGCGAATCGCTCCTTGTTTTGCTGCCAAATGAAGAACAATCAATGATTGAACAGTTGACTAATAAGAAGATTCCGATCAATAAAATAGAAGTCAACCCAAAGAAAATGTATTCGATTCAACGCAAAGCGGAGGCGCTTTTGGCCAGAGATACTACTCTTAAGGAATGCGCGCAGAGAGCCTTCAAATCCTATATAAAGAATGTATTTCTTATGAAAGATAAGACTGTTTTCAATGTAAATCACCTGAACTCAGACGCATTCGCTCAGTCTCTGGGATTAGCCGTCACTCCAAGAGTCAGGTTTGTCGAGAAGTCCAATAAACAGAAATCATTGGATCAGAACAAGAAAGAAGTTAATAATGTTGACAATAAATCTGATGAAAAAGAAGGAAATTCAGAATTTAATGGCTTCGATAATGAAAACCAAAGCGACGACGAGTTGTTTGCCGTCAAAAAGGTCTGGAGATTCGATTTGGACGAAGAACTGAACGGCAAAATACCGGAACCGATCAATAAGAAAGCGGATAAAGTAATAACAAAGGCTGCAGTGGCCAAAAAGCTGCTCAAAAAGCACTTCAAACCGAACACAAGAGTTATCTTCAACGAAGACGGAACAGTTGCTGAAGATTTCCCGACTCGTCAGGTGTCTGACAAAGTGAAACTGTTGGAAGAGAAGGACATCAGTGGTATTGACATCGAAGTGGCCAAAGAGATCATGAAAGACGAGGACTTAATCGATAAAAAACTTTACAGAGATTTGGTTAAAGCAAAACATAAGGAAAAGAGACTGAAATTGAAAGAAGAAAAACGGAAACAAAAGGACGGCCGACACCATTCGGCCCAACTCAAGGCTGAGGGCTCCGATGGCGAGACATTCAACCCCACCAACGACCTAATTGACGCTTTACCCGATCCGGACCTTCTTTATGGAAGTCAATCGGATGACGACAACGAAGACAATCAATCGGAACAGAATTTTAGTGATAATAATGAGGAATCAGATAATGAAGATTATGAATTCAATGACCAAGAACATACTGAGAGCGATCAACAGTTCAATTACTCTGAGGAAGAAGAAGAAGAACCAAAAAAGGAAGAAAAAGACATTAGATATAAGAGAAAACAAAATAATTTGAAATCAAATAAGAAGCAAAAAATCAATAATGATTTGGATCTAATGGATTGCGAGACTCTCGCCATTCATTTGCTTAATAATTGATATTTTTAATCGATTAAAGTTTAAATAAAGTTAGCAATTATTTGGTTAAACGAGAGTTGATTAATGTGGAAACAAATAAACACTCTAGTACAAGTTTTGTGAAGATGGTCGGGTCAGCCAATAGACTTACAAAGATTGATTGCATGACCCTGAGGTTAGCAAGCAAACACTAATCATTTCCATGTTACCAATCAGACAGACAAATACAGCTAAGATTAAATTAAGTTTTCAAAACAAAACAGAATTAATTATATTTTTTAAGCTCCTGTATTATCTTAAGATTAAAACTTTAAATGATACCTTAACACTATTTAGTTTAAACTGCAGTTTTTACGAACTCACAACTTTTTGTACCAAAACAAAGCAGAAGCAGACGATTATAATGCGTAACCAAACATCATTCATCACTCTTAACGACAGACAAAGCCCCTGCCTTTCAAAGTGACGTTTTGTTAAGCATTATAATCGTTTGCTTTGTTTTTGTACAAAAGTTTTGAGTTCATAATATGAGAAAATGAAATTGAAAACGTTTTAGTTTACATACTATATGAGGGGCTCAAAGATCTCGGCCTTATATTTACGTATTTTATGAACGAGATTAAAGCCCAATCATATGAGTTGTGTTTACAATTTGTCTCAATTTAATGACAATTTAAATCTGATTTAATTTGTTTTCACTCATCACTCGATTCTTTGAATATAAACAACTTATCTATGGTTTTGTTGCCATCAAATTCTGATCCATTGCTTCCAATGTTTGACTTTTTTATTGTCTGATTTTGAGGTCAGTTTTATTGGGTTTTGTTTAAAATTTTAATTATTTTTAATTGTCTTTTAGTTTTCAGATCCGTTTAAATTAGTCCATCGATTGCCACAAATGTCTTATTTGTCTAATTCGAGAGATCGGAGCGAAAGTCTCGATGAATTGGATGACAAAAAGGCACCGAATATTCTGCCTTCAAAATCTGTACCAAAAATATGAAGACAAAACCGTAAACCATGGCCTGGTTCCAGAAGTGGGCCGAAGAAATACCTGTCATAAGTCAGGACGACTTTCAGTTACTCCGCGAATGCAATAAAGAGAGCTTTTGGTACCGATGTGTTCCCCTATCGGTCGGAATCTGTTCCTTAATGTTCTATTTAGCCAACACCAAGAATATGAAGCCCAAGACGTGGCATATTCTGAGCGGAACATTCGGTTTGGCGGTAAACTCAGTTATCGAAGGGTCTGTGAGGACAGACTCATCAACTATGGGTCGCACTCGCCTTTCGTCACAGCAATGAGAAGACGTCGAAGTATTCTTATAGACGGGGTGAATGGACAGCGATGCACCCCAAGAGTCAACCGATCCTTTTTGGGAACCGCAGTCCAAAACCGATGCTTTCGTTATGGCGCTCAAGAGTTCCCTGACTAGGGATGACGACAATCAACAAAAAGATGGAGAGATGAAGCCTTTCACCACTTATGACGATTTGAGAGCCAAAAACAGGATTTCATATAAATCCCGACCCTTTACCTCTTAATTTATAGAACAAATGTTTGAATAGATAGGGAATATAGTAATTGTAACTTACTGAAGACCAGATCGTAGTCGAGGTCTTCTTTTATACAAAATATATTTATTGCAAATTATTTCAATTCAATAAAATTCTTTTGAAAAAATGTTTTACAAAAATATAAATAATAAATACAATCAATAAAAATGTAATTTACCCTAAAGTCCCAAAGATAGCCCCGGGTTACCAAAGTTCAAAGTATATGAGTATAGCATTTACTTTTGCACACTTTCAATGACTTTCTTAAAGTCTCAGATATTTCGGGGGTTCTCTCCCTTCATATCTGAGACTTTAGGAAAGTCATTGAAAGTGTGATAAAGTAAATGATATACTCATATACTTTGAAATAATGTGTTCACACATTTAACAACATTTAAATACAATAATTATCTAAGAAAGTTGAAGGATCTTCGGCAGAATCATCTGCGGTTATCTGTGGGTTTAAATAGTTAATTAAATGATTAATAAATATCTATAGTAGAGGGTTATATCCCGGGGGAGGTTATCAGTTGGGACTTTAGGGTATTGACAAATGATTTGAAATTCCTAAAAATGAAAAAGCAATCAACGCTTCCGTTCGGTCTTCCATTTGAATTGTGGCGCCCGAGTGGCCGACCCTTTCTTCACACATTTCGGTTTACTTTCCTTTTTATTCTGAGCAAAAAAATGTTTATTAAAATCAAATCAAAAGAACAAACGGTTTCTTACGAGAAGTGATTTCTTGACTTCCATTTTCTGATACAAAATCTCCAAAAACTTCAGTCTTTCGGTTCGTTTCAGTAATTCTTTGTAAGACTTGTCTCTCAAATACGCGATGTTTTGGACATCACTTTCGCTCAGATTCTGTTCATTCAATTGATCCAAATTTGCGAAATTGAAACCCATTTCGAGTAACTTCTTGTCGGTATTCATACGTTTTGCGAAATCAAAGTTCTTTTTGTCGGATTTGTTGTCCACAAAGAAGATGTGCTTATTTTGTGGCCTTTCGTTGCAATCAATTAAATGCAGATTTTGTTTCAATTTCTCGATTTTCTTCATTTCAATCATCCGTTTCTGTCGAATATAATTAATGTCTTGACTTTGCATTAGTTTCATCTCATCGGCGGTCAGTTCTTTGTCGTCGTCTCTGAAGTCATAGTGAACGCCATCTTTCAGTTGGGATCTAATCATATGAAAGTCAAACTCTTCCGGGTTTTTGTCCAAAACCTTCTTCCGCAGCAATTTGTATGCATTTTGTTTCTTCTGGTAATCACTTTAATTGATCCAAAGAGTGAAAAACAGATTAGAAATGGAATGAAGAGAACAATGAAAAGAGTGAATACTTTGCTCTCAATTTGTAGTCCTTTTTGTGCTCCAAATATCCCAAATGTTTACGCGTTTCGGGCTTTCAATTGAAAATCAAAATCAATTTAAAGACTATTTTAGACAAATAATTGATTACTTGATGTCTTTCGCGATGAAGTCTTTGCTTAGATTTGTGGGCCCTCTTCAGTGAAGACATTTCTCGCTATTTATTACTAAAATTAGAGACAAATAAATGATTTAATTGATTGAAATTCAATTAAAATTCATTCAAAACAAAGTCATGTGTTGTTTAAGAGTTTATTTTGTGTTTTACTGCCATCTATTGATTGCTTTCATATAACCGGAATACAAAATTGGTACCAAAACAAAGGAAAGAAGATTTTCATACATCACATTACGTCAGGTTTGAGTTGATTTGAAAGATATACGTCCAGATATGGACGTAATTTTGTGCCGTTTTTGTATGTCTTTCAAATCAACTGAAACCTGACGTCAAGTGATGTATGAAAATCATGTGCCTTCTCTTTGTTTTGGTACAATTTTTGTACTCCAGTTATATGAATCAATAGATGGCAGTAAAACACAAAACTTGTGGCAAAACAACGAATTTAAACCCAATTTTTTAAAAGCCTTATTAAATGTCCCTCAGATTATTTTTAAAAATAAGCAATTTAAATTCTTCAAAATACTTGTTACTGATTGCTAATTCACCAAGGCTACATTTGCACTTTAGATTGATTAGTGTGAAGACCTTTTTGGAATATTTAATATTAGGAAAAGGAAAATAAATAATTTTTTATAAATCTGATTGACCATAAATCAATGAAACTATGTTTAAAGTGGACCATAAATCTATTAATTGATCTTATCTTAAAGTTTTCATACCAGGTTTTCATTTTCCAATACCAACCAAATTAATTCTAATTAATGTAATTTAATAAGCATTAAAATTCAGATCATGTTCAATTTAATAAGAAAATTGAATCAACACATTAACACATGATTTGCTTGATTCGAATGCCATCTGACAATAATTAAACCCATGTTCATATTTTAAATTTTTAAACTTTAAAATATACAGATTCTTAGTCTTTATGCAAATTTTATTTTCCAGAACCTAATGTGGAAAATATTTATTCTAATGAATCAGAAAATATTTTGCGTTAAAATCACTGAAATTATATGAAAAGTTATGAAAAGTTTATTTATTGCAATAGATTTTTGGGAATAAAAGGCAAATACAAATTGGAAACCATTTGACCGAAACATTTATTGCTTATTATTGCCATTAAATCTGATAACACTTGACTCGAATGCAATAAATAGAGAGAATCGCATATTTCGTTAGTTTTTTTTAATAAGTTCTCCACAAAACATATGCACCGATAAAACCGAATGAATGGATGCAAAAGTTGTTCACTTCTAGTGACTCCTACTTCGAAGCCAACAGTTCTCATATCTGTTTCATTGAGGCATTGAATTCAACGTTCATTCAATTAAAGATCGTTTTGAGTGATGCCCAAAATCAGAGTGAGTAGGAACTTGGTCATGAAATTGAAATGATTCTGGTAATGAAACACTGGAGAGAGTGAGCCTTATACAGAGATGTGCTAAACCTCTATAAGAATCTATCTCTCTTGTGATTCTTGACCGGTTGCGGCCTCATATTTGATCATGTTACTTTATTGAAAATAATTATTTAGTATAACAAACTTGAATTAAAATTACGTTTATAAATTACCTTGCAAAGCATTTAGCTTTGAAGTCCGATCGTTGGAATAAGCCTTGCATTAAGAACTGGTAATCCAACCATCGGGTTTTGATGCTTAATGCTTTTACTGTGACTTCGTCCTAGATCATTATAATAATTAAATGTTTCATTATCATTATTATTAGTATTATTATTATTATTAAGTTTCAAACCTTAAAATATGGTATTGATTGTGAACACGTCTGCGATGAGCAAAACCTGTGCCGTCCATCTGTTAATCTCACAGTTCAATGAATTATTAAATGTAGACATTTTATATGCAACTGATCTAGAATAATTAAACTGAACAAGCTAAGAATATCAGAATTCAATTCAATTTATTTATTTATTAATTATTATTTACAACCCTGTTTAAAAGTGGCATTGATTTCTATGTATTACAATAAATACAGTCACATATTTTGATGATGACCTGAGTTGTCCAATAAACTTGTTGAAATCGGACCATTTGATCTGATTAGGAGTGGCCAATTCAGTTTGCCCTTATTTATACTCTTGGTTATTTAATTATTGTTTAACATTATATAATAATAGTTTCTAATAACTGAAATTGCTTTCAGCTCTAAAAAATTGAAACAAACAGAAATAGAATGTACAAGTTCATTTACAAAACACAAAACTATTCTCAATTGATTTGTTTGCAGTTATTTTCTACTAGAAATTCATTCAATTTGTTACCATTTCTCTAATTTGTTAAAATAGTTATCGAACAGCACAGGTATACATCAAAATAATTGAATGACATGTAATTGACCATGTTGACCATGTTTGACGCTGTTGTCAATTTACAATCAATCGGTTCATTTGATACAATTATTTGACTTAATTAATCAATTGTTGCACTTTATTGTTGTGGCAATTGGTTTAACAAATGAAACGCCAAACACTTGTCTACCACTAAAATAAATTAGAAATTAATTTATTAATAATTAAAAACTTATGTCTGGAAATAATAAAGCTTTTGAACCGGTATTTCAATAAATTTACAATTGTTTGACCATTTATTTATACAATTCTTCAATGAATGCTTTCGAATATATGTTCAGAGAATTAATAGTAATATCAATGGATTTAATGATTAAAATCGGAGTTCACTGTAAGGAAACTGTAAGAAGAGTTCATTGGTTTAGAAGAGTATTTGTCACTTCCGATATCGTCAGTAATGGATTGACTTCTTTGCAGCTATCGATCATTGTTATGCCTCTGAAGTACTCCAACTGTCTAACCAAGGGTGGCTGCAATCAAAGCAATCAAGGTAATTTATGTTTAATTATTCGTAAATTTAATTATTTTAATTGCATACAAATAATAGGCACAGAATTACGAAGAAAACAACTAAAACTTTTTTTTCAACAACAGAACAGACATGTAATTGAACTTCAGAATATTAATGAGATGGCAAGTGTTGAAAGTGTCCAGGCTCAGATTTTAGATTACTATTAGTAATTAGTTAATTAAAATAACTACTATTTGGTTCGGTTGTTATTTAAAACTAAATGAGAATTTGAGTTATAAACTGATTCTGAATAAAGTTATCGAAAGATTTAGTTTAGAATCTAATCAAATGAAAAAATGGAGACTTACGGAGATGGGGTCGCCAGTGGCCTATTGTCTCAACCTGCCATCCCTACACAAAAATCATTGCACAGAACAAAGCAAATGATTAAAACAAAAGCCAAACAAACAATAACTCAAAATAATAATCAAAGAGATAAGAATTATCTCTTGAAATGCCAATCATTACAAACAAATGATACCTCAATTGGAGAAACGTCGGCGCCGGGATATGGCTGTGTTGTGTAGCCGGCGATGGGCATACTCATTGGCACTTTAGCACTCGATGGACTGTGTGCTACCGATGGGTGTGGCGACAGTGGCTTCGGGTTAGCGATGCTACCGTTCCACTTACAGCTGACCACTCGTTCGTTTGGCTTAATGTCGGCCCCAGACAAACCGTACTTAGCTCTGGAGCCGAAGTTATGGTTCGTTCCCCACATCAGAACACTTTGACGCGAATCGATGTTATTTGCTGTACTGAATGCCGACAGAATGGACTGTGAGGTCGTTGTCGATGGACAGGAAGTGGTGTTGGCGTCGATCGAGTGGTGATCAGTTCGGTGTGGCGTTGAGTTAGAGGTGAGTAATGGAAGACCAGTCTTATGCTTAATAACACTGAGACAGTCGTTGGGCGCAGAACTCAGACCAAAGTTACGATGCGATGGAATGTCTGCGATCTTCGTGTCGGCTAATAATGGCTGATGAATAGTCTGAATGGTAGTCGAAGCACTCATTAAACTACAGGGAGTTGTGGCCGTCATATAACTGTCACAACAGGAAGTCTTTGAAAGAGTTCTGCCATTTGTGTTGACCACAGAATCAGCCATTGAGAACTTGGTCTCGTTGGCCATTTGGCAGCCGTACAGCTTATCGGACACTGAGTTCTCCTTCACTATAGAGCCCGGGTCTGGATTGTAAGCACTGGGAAAACAATGCGCTGTTCGGCTCGTACTCATGTGGTCCAGGAATCCGTTGGTTGGGTATTGAGCCGCCGGATGGTATTCTGGATAATACGGTCCTAACGCGTGACGAGAATAATGGAGAAAGTTTTCGGGCGCCAGAAATGGACGCGAGTTGTGATCGATTGCAGCCGTGAATAGGTTTTGCGGCATAGCAGCAGCTGCTGCCGCCGCCGCGTAAGTGGACAGACCGTTCATATTGTCGGCGTACGGATACATTGACGCGTTCTGATAGCCGGCAGTGGCGGAGACGGCGGCCGCGTGTGTGGCCGCGTTGACAGCACTAACATTAGAGCCTTCTTCGAAGGCAGAGTATGGGTGCGATTCGACGCCTGCAGTCATTTTGCGTTTACCGGTCGTGCGACAGGTCGTCACCACATCTCGTACCTGAGATTTATATCTACGACTGCGTTGACAGCGAAGTATGAAATCACTATCTGATAGAAAGCCGGACCGATCCGTCATAGCTCCGAGTCCTCCGTCCAGATATGTCACTTTAAAATCCATCGTTCGCTTTCCCAACAGATCCCGTCCCTCTTCTTCCCTGTTATGCCAAATGTCGATAAAAAGCAAATTAATGACAAAACCTTTTTGAAAGTCCAATCGATTTGATGGGGACTTACATGAGTGGTCTGTGAGTGCATAATATGAAATCTGGTTTACTATTTTTATAGACTAATCGGGCGCTGGTCTGCAACCACTGCCACTTTATATCTTTGGTCACCAGACGGTACGCGATTAGTCCTGAAGCTCCTGTTTTCAGTACTGTTCCCAAAAATAAAAATGATCAGAACAAATAATTTAGAGAATAAAATAAGAATGGCTCACATTCTTGATGAGCACTGGCCACATATGCCAAGTCATCATAATGGACTAGATCATAGCCTCCCTTATTGGACATTTCATTATCACTATATCCTAAGAGTTGGCGACCCCTTTGATCCATTGAAACCATTGAGAGGTCGAGTTTGTGTTTGCTTTTGAACATCGAGTCCTTTTGAGGCATTTCCAGAAGCGATGGCGGTCCAAACGGAGTGCATACAGCGAACAGCGCCAGCGGTGGCTCTTCACTCTTGTGATTTTGGCCGTGGAGTACTTTGATTCTTCCCCTAATGTCTAACCTCTATAAGACATAAATAGACCGCAATTTAGAATCAGAAGAAATTCAATGAATTATTGATTGAATTTTGAATTAAATTTAAAATTAAATGAAAGTACACAACGGTTTGGTTAAAGACCTCCTCCAAGACTTCATCTTACATTCATTCACCTAATTTGATGGTCGAATACTTTTATAAAGACAATATTTTTTCTGACTTTTTCTTATTTTTCAAATGAGTAGGAAAAGGGTATTTCATTAACAAAATTACAGTTAATTATTGAGAGAATGTATTTAACGAGAAAAAGAAGAAAAGTTTCGGCAAATGTTTTGCTACTCTTCTTATGGGAGGAGTGATTGACTCTCCGGTTAATGAGTTGAATGGTTTCGCGATTCGATTAGAAGATAATAAAGCGATAAACTTGGATATGATGTGAGAGCAGGAAAAAATGTGCTCTTAGTATATCAATAATATTTTGCCATTGAAAATGATTTAATAAACAATATATAAAAATAGTTTATACGAAAATCGTGACTAAAGTTTCAAAATAATTATATAATTTTTAATTAAATCATTTAATATCTATAATAGGAATTAATGAATAAGAAAGTCGAGGGAAGAGAAAGCATTTTCGCACTTTTAATAACATTTTCCTCCAACAAAATTAAGTATTATTTTTTCAAACCAAGTGATTCTGTGCTCTCTGGCACTCAGTACCACAATCAACAGCACATCCACTAATGAATTGCAATGTCATTACCTAAGTCTCAATTAAGACCAATAAAATTGATTTATAAGTTCACTTTGAAATCGGAATATAAAAGACCACAACTTTTAACAGACATTAAAAGTCAAGCAAATGAGAGGAACATTTTTGGTGGCAGTTTGGGTGTAATTTACTGCCGATTCGCGTCTGGTTTTCAGCTGAAAAATTTATTTCTCCCGATTATCACTCATTTTATTAATGTTTTTCATCTTTTCAAATGAAAATCTGTGATCAAAATCTCCGCCTCCTTTTTCCCTATCACTTAAATGTATTATACGATTCTTATGTGAAACTAATTTTGGTCTCTTTTCTCTTTCTAATGTCTGGCTCTCTGTGTGATTGAAAACAATATCTTTTTATTAATCAACTAAAGAAATAAAGTTTAATTAAAAAACAGTTTCAAATAAAAGCCTAAAACATATCGAGTCTAATGAAGACTTTAAAAAGTAATTTCGAGACTAAAATCAAACACACGAATAGATTGCGTCGATTTGAATGCTGTTTCAGATAAAGTTATTCTGAGGTTCAGGAGGTTTATTAGTGGAGAGGATATTCGGCGTCCTATCAGTCCTTTCATAATCAGTAGTGATGCTAAACGAAAGTCTGTTTTTTCTGGCGCTCAGGTACTGCACTCTGATAGTTGATTGAGTTTGAAAGAGAAAATTCATGTGTTTTTTGTTCACTTTTATCAGCAAAAAAGTATGTTTCCTCCCAAATATTGATTGAACCTTAAAAACAGATCAATGAAACTGTCGGCTAAACCAGGGATGTCCCAGTTCCTCTACTTCAGACTTAGAAGCTTTTAAAATAAAATTAATGGGAGGATAAAAAATGTTCCTTATGAATGTTTTAAACCAAGTTCAATCTAGGCTGTCGTAAATCTAATTTGAATTTAATTTCTGTTAAATTATTCAAAATGGGTGCAAACATGCACAATTTTGCAAAAACATTTATAAAGGATTGTCAAAACCTGCAATAAGGTAGATTTTGGTCTGACCACCTCCTTGGCGATCCCTGAACTAAATCTGTGTCTCAACTTATACGGCAAACAATTTTTCATTGCATTTGTTTATTCTGTTTGTCTGTTTGATTTGATAATCCATTTCATAAAATATTGGCATTCATTGGGAACACAATTATATTGGATTCAAACCATCTATCGTTTCAATCAATAGAATGGCCACAATATTAAGTGATAACTCACCAAAAAGCCGGACGTGTTGTCCAACAGACACCTGAACCTAACCGTAAAATTTCTTTCTAATAATTGGCAATTATCTGAAAGAAAAATTCAAGATCAATAACCTGGTAATAATCAATAATTTTGAAGAATGCAACCTGCTAATAAAGCTTCTTGCAGTGATAAAGATGATCGATCATTGGGTAGATGTGTGTTCCAAATCAGATGCCTCTGAAGCTCTTCCCTATCTTCTGAGTGAACCAATTCGTAAACGCTTTGATGACAAATATCGGACTAAAGATAACAAAAATATTGAAGTAAATGAGAAAAAGACATAAAATTTATTAGTTTTTAACAACATTATAAAATAAAAATGCCTGGCTATTAATCAAGTGCTCAGACGAATGAATAAAATAAGGGAAAACACTACAATTGTAGCCTCCTATTGGTAAGTGTAACCAGGTATTCAAAAATAATTAGGCATTTAATAGTCGAATTGACTGAACTTTGAAGGAATTTTTTTTAACAAATTCATTAATGATTCGATCGCTTTAATATATATTTGGAAGGTTTCTCAGAATAAATGCACTGGATCAGAGTTAATCATAACCAAGGTAGATGTGATTACTCTGCCTATGGCATTTGCTTCTTCCCCTTCTTCATAAAAAATGGAGAGAGGGAGGGAGGGAGAGAGAGAGAGAGAGAGAGGGCGAGAGAGAGAGAGAGAGGGGGGAGAGAGAGAGAGAGGGAGAGAGAGGGAGAGAGAGGGGGGAGAGGG
>JAQIWP010000472.1:0-25161 GCA_034695525.1 Euzetes globulus
GTCATAATTAGGCGAAATGGGATTAGGCGAAGTGGGATTAGGCGAAATATTTTTAGACGAAATGGGATTAGGCGAAGCGGTATTAGGCGAAGTGGGATTAGGCGAAGTGGGGTGGAACCTTAGAATGACTTGGCAACTGTTTGTTTATTGCAGAAAACCCCCAAAAGTTACAAGGCTGACCGATTTGTGTCGGGTAATATGAGACTAAAAATTCGAAGTTATACTAAGATTATAAATGTTCACAATTTATGAGTTCAATACTTAATTCAAAATATTAATAATTATTGTAATAATTTTTGATTAAATAAAACTGAAAAATTCAATTTAGATTCAAAGAGGCTTAAATAGTTTAGTCAGGGGGTCAGCCATGAATGAGACAGGCAATCAGCAGCGGTCACTCTTTTCTTCGGGTCCATCTCTAACATGGGTAATAAGAATTGGGCAAAACTTTGGGCGACGGTGGGCGCCCATCTATATTTAGTGACTAGTAATGTGGAGAGACTGCATGGGTCCGTCACTTTCGAACGCAAGAGATGACCACTTTTACTGAAGTATTTGGTGTAGTGCTTGCCTTTCTTCAACCTATTCGGAAGAGGACCCAACAGTTCTATAATTTTGGTCAAATGGACGTCATTTCGACAACTCTGTTGCTTGTGATTGGGGTTAAACAGCAATTGTCCCGTCGCCAACTCGAATAGAGTACAAGCCGTCGACCATATGTCCGCAGATGTATCGTAACCCAATCCTAAAATAACTTCAGGAGACCGGTAGGGACGGGTCTGAATTATAGAGCTGTGCGACTCATCCTGCAAAGAGTCATTTTAAAAGAAAGTCCATTTGATTGTTATAAATACCAAATAACAGGCATTTCCCAAATCAGCGATTTTTACGGACAATTCACTCAATTCTTCTAATTTTGAATTCAAGAACTTTTAGTTTAAAAAACTTGAATAACGAAAATGATTAGTTAAATACCATCGAATATGTCAGAAGAGTTGTCCAGCAGTTTGTCGCCATATATCTGATTCAAATTAAACATATTTTCAATACTTTGAGCTTCTTTTGTGAGATAATCGATGAAAGGGGTGGAAACAGAAGTGTTGGGAAGTTGTGTTTTGCCATTCCTTTCATTCATCTGATTAGTAGTTAACAAAATGTTTTCGGGTTTGATATCCGTGTGAATGAGTTTGCATTTTGTGTGCAAATACTGTAAACCCTCTAATATCTGTCGGGCTATGCGTTTGACAGTTCCGATGGGTATTCCGTAACTGAATGAACTCATCATAAACTTATACAAAGAATGGCCTAAAGCTTCAAATACCAGACACCGATGCTTTCCATTCACTCCTTTGATAGTAAAATGATTGAAAAAAGAAACCACTCTATGAGAGAACGGGTCGTTTGGATCAGCCCTCTGGACATCGGACAACATTTGAATCTCTTCGAAGGCTAACTCACTAAAAGATTTCTTGCTTTTGACTATTTTGATGGCGACGTACTTTCGGGCCTTAGTGTCAGCACAGAGCCATACTGTGCTGAACGCACCCCAACCTAACTTCTTCACCACTCGATATCTGTTCTTATAGAAAGAGTCGCCGATTTCGACCCTATGATACCCGCCTTTGCAATAGCCTTCACTTCGTTCCTTATCTTCTTCATCCTCTTCGTTGTCGTACATCTCTTCGCTATTTTTTCATAACAAATGATTAATTTGTCAAAAAATTTAGAACATTTACCACAAAGACATGAATTTGGGTTCAAATGAAGTCATCGTTGCTTTCAAAGACTTGGGGGAAGACGTAATTAAAACGACTAAATGAGAAAATGATTTGAATGTCTGTCGATTGCAAACAATGACTGCCTTTGTCTCAAATCAGTTCAATATAAGCACTGAATAAAAAGTGAAGTAATCTTTCGACGAATATTCGACTTTTGTTTTTCAGTCAAACACTCCTTATATTAGATTTGTAACCAGATTTCATCTATCAATTAACTTCTTGAAATTGCTTTCTACCAAGAGCTCACAGACAAATCCTTTTTTACACAATTAACTTCTCTTAAGACAAACCAATTGTAATCTTTTGGATTTCATATTAATTAAGTTATTTCTTTAAGAACTTTATCTTAAATCAAAAACTGAGACCAGAAGTTAAGAACTGTAAGAATTATTACACTTTTTACTGTAATAGTGAAACAGGAATAACCAAGGTGGCACTACTTAGTCAGCCAAAAGGGGTTCTCAGCTCTTATTGGTGGTCTTCCTTTGATTAATTAGTTGTCAAACTCTAACAAATTTTAAACTAAATTCAGACAATATTTGGAATATTTATTAAATTTTGAATGAAATGCAATTCGAAAATATTTTACAAAATAAAGACAAAAATGAAACGAAATTTTGTTACAAAAGAAACGAAAGAAAGAAATATTTATTTGGATGTAAATGAAAAGTGACACAAATTTTAATGAGAGATGAGTTGTTTCCTCTCTTCGATCAGTTGCTTCCTGTGTTCTGACAGCTCTGGTGTCCATTTGTTGATCAAATAGTCGATTACGTTATCTAAAGTCAGAACTCTGTTTTGTGAGACAATCGGTTGGCGACAAATGGGACAGCAGTTAGTGTCGGCCAAAGGGCTCAGAATGTCTTTATTGGAGGCCTTCCACTCTTCAATACATGAATGACAGAAAGTATGAGAACAGTTCAAGTTAATGGGAGACACGAAGAGTTCGTGACAGATGGAACAGCTCAGCTCCGACTCAAACAGCTCTTCGAATTGGTTGTGGAACCGTTTAGACTCCGATTGGCTGCTCTCTTCATCAATCAGTTTTCGTTTGGAGGACTTGACTAATGGTCTGTTCCCAAACTCATTGCACACAAACTTATAGATCAATTTCGACCGATCGGACGGTCCGAACGACAACTTATCCCCATTTTTAAGACAACTTGCAGTGAATTCAACCAATTGTTTGCCGTTTAAATACAATCCATTCGTACTCTGGAGTGGAAGACATCCATTAATTCAATTGCAATTAAAATTGTCATTAAATAAAATTACCTCTAAGTCAGTGACAAACCAATTATTGTCTTTGAATTCAAGGATGGCATGTCTTCGGGAGATTTCAATGGAATCGATGCGAAAGTCACAACTCATGTCCCGTCCAATGACCACTTGTTTACCGAACGGCGCAATAAACATATCGAAAGTGTTTTGTTTGTCAATAGTTTTGTTGATTTTACAACGAATTAGAGCCGCGTTTCCCACCATTTCTCAGATATTTGACAAAACAAAAGATCGATAATTGAATGTATTTAACGTTAAATCGTTTAAAATCTTTTTGTAGACAATGTTTTGATAATTAAGTTCATATGAAATGGGGTTTAAAAGTGATATGGAAAGTGACGACACCTTTTCCACTACTTTTATTGGACTTCTAGAATATTTGAGTCAATGAGAGAATCAATGAGAGGTTCAGTGCGTCAAACAAACAGACGATAAACAGAGTGTACGTGACTTTCAGGCGATAACACCTCTGTTTACGATAAACACCTCTCGAATTGCCTTTACGTCACTCTTTGCAAGACTTGGCGCCAAATACTCTACTAATACAGGTTTGGGGCGACACTCAAAACATGACATTCTTGTCGATGTATAATATATATGACAATTATGTCAGACCATAACCAGTGATGCAATGTTTGTGTACTTCAACTGAATTGATCTCTTATTGACCAGTATTTCAATTGTTGATTATCTGTGGAATAGAATGGGTTCGGAGGGTTCGGAGGGTTCGGAGGGAACTGATATGGATTTAAGCAAAACATTTCGTATTTTGATTGCGAGTGACATTCATTTGGGTTACAATGAAAAACATTACGAAAGAGGTATCCTTTTAATGGCAAATATCTGAAAATTACTTAAATTTGTTAAATTAAAGGCAAAGACTCGTTCACTGCATTCGAAGAAGTGCTAAAACTGGCCAAAGATGAAGACGTGGATCTGATTCTATTGGGCGGTGATTTGTTTCACTTGAATAAGCCTACGTTCGGTACACTCCAGAAGACCATTGAACTGTTGAGACAATACTGTTTGGGGAGTCGTCCCATTCAGTTCCGAATCGTTTCCGACCAAAGCGACAACTTTTCTCATTACTCGAACTTCAAATACGCCAACTATTTGGACGACAACCTCAACATATCAATGCCTGTCTTCTCAATCCACGGCAATCACGACGACCCCACCGGCACTAATCATATCAGTGTTTTGGACTCACTTTCAAGCGCCGGACTCATCAACTATTTTGGAAAATATACTAACTTTGAGGAAATACTGTTGAGTCCAATACTCCTGCAAAAGGCCGACTGCAGAATAGCCCTCTACGGACTGGGATCAGTCAACGAGGAACGACTCTTCCGCATTGTCACTGAAGGCAAACTAAATTACTGTATGCCTGAAACTGATGAGGACGAGTGGTTCAAGATTGTGGTCGTCCACCAAAACCGCGTCCAACACACAAACACTAAGTATTTGCCGGAAAGGTTTCTGTCCTCTTTACCCAATCTTGTGATTTGGGGTCACGAACATGAGTCGAAACCAGAGCCCGATTGGAATGACAGCGAAGAATTCTTTGTGTACCAGCCGGGCTCGACTGTGGCCACTGCTCTCTGCGAAGCCGAGGCCGTTCCAAAACACTGCGGTATTCTTGAGGTCTTTTTTGATGATATCGAGCGAAAACCAAAGTTTAGATTAAGACCTCGTCTTTTGAAAACTGTTCGGCCCTTCATTTGGGAGACAATAGACATTCCGAACCTCATTAGTCGAAGAATTCTTCAATCAGAAGAAGACTCGATTCGTGATTATTGTAAACGAAAAGTGGAAGAAATGATTAGAAGTGCGAAACTGAGTCACACGGGAGACAAAAGACAGCCATCGCTTCCCTTAATTAGACTAAGACTTGAGTACAACGATGAGAACCAACAGTTCCATTCCGCACAATTCGGCACTCAATTCAACGGAAGGGTTGCCAATCACTCAGAGATTATATCTTATGTCAAACGCAAAGAGAACCACAACTATGAAGAAAACGGAAATTTTGACTTCACTGAAATCAGAGGTCTTCTGGATCAGGAAGTGATCGGCGAAAGAGTTAACATAACTTCCATAGTCGAAGAGTATTTCAACAAAATTCAAAACCCTGACCATAAGTTGGATTTACTTTCGGAAAAAGCTATGACTCTGGCAGTCATCGATTTAGTTGATAAAGAGTCGAATGACGCCATTAGTGATGTCTTCGAAGCTCAGAAGTCGAGTGTTAAACAAAGTTTGTTAGATATGAAAGACTTGGAAGTGGGAGATATGGCACAAATGAAAGAGCAAATCCGAGCGATCAAGCATAAAAACGGCCAGGGTGATTATGATGAACATGATTTCGCCAGAATTCTGGCCGAAAGTCGCAACAAAATAAAAAATAAAGTCAACTCTGAACCAAATACTATTGAAGACAACGAATCTGATTCTGATTTCGGAACTAATAGTAAAATGGATATCGAATCAGATGAAGAAACACAAAGCACAGGAAGAGGGAGAGGTCGGGGTAGAGGCAGAGGACGAGGTCGAGCAGCCACTGTTAAAAGGGACTCCGATTCTAAGCCTCGCAAATCTCAGACGACTTTAGACTTTATCATTCAGCCCTCAACTTCTGGAAGCAGACATTCCTCTCGAACGCCCGCTAAGAAACAAAAAAATGAAGTGATTTACGAAATTTCAGACTCAGAATAATCTATTTTTTTTAATTAAATTAAGTTTTTGTATTCTTTTCAAATATTAATTAAAGTGGTTTTAAAATAAGATTTGAATATATTCTATTTATTTGCTAGAGTAGACTCGTTTATATTACCTATAAGATTACACAATATTAAATGCAATTTTGTCATTCATTCATAGAATTAGCATGATAATATTGGTTCTATTAGTTCCCATAACTAATTTTTCAAACATTTTCATAGAGTAATAAATTGTTTGTTTTTAGTAAACTACAGAGGTGCCCAATGAACATTTTTTCACGGGGGAGGGGGGTATGCTGGATGTACTTTGTCAAAAGTGCTGGTGAGGGTACTGGGCGGGGGTGGGGTAATTTTCAGTTTAAGGAAAGGAAATGAAATACAGCCCCCTTAGCAACCACAAGTATAAGTTATTTTTAAAAATTTTAATTAACTGATTCTCTGAAAATAGATTAAAAGTTATTTTCGTTGATTATCTTATCTCTTTATTTACTACTTTTTTATTCGAGGTTTAGGTTTTGGAAAAGTATTGAAAATAAGTTCAAATCTATTGAGGTTTGAGTAGTTTATCGATTGCTTGAAAGGTAATTAGTTATAAAAATATTTCCACAATAACTAATAATTGTTAACAAGATTCAAATACCGTATTTAGCGGTCAGGCAAAAGTTATGTTAAATTAAGAATTTGTGAGAATTTTTTCAAATAAAGTGGAAAATTATATAATTTGTAATAAATATTTTAAATAATGGCAAAGATGATTATAAAGATTATTATTTTATTAACCACTTTACTTGTGTTAAATACTTATAATAATAATGTCAAGGGCCAATCTGAAGACTGCTTTAGAGCTGCAGTCTATCAACACTTCCCTCTATGGAATGATACGACTGAAGAACCCTTTTCTATAACCAAACAAAATTTGGATGTATTCGAAGAAATCGCTTCCAAAGCATCGAAAGAGGTTTGAATACATCGAATGTCAACTCTTATTCTTTGAGTTCAATCTTTTTAAATTAAAGGGGGCAAAAATATTGGTGTTCCCTGAAGATGGTATCGTAAATACCGATTATCCTAGATGGAAAATAGCTAACGAAACTGCTGAAAGAATTCCGAATCCGTTGATAGGACATTACAATCCATGTGAGAACCCTGATGAATACAAGAATCGGTTAAAGACCTATCGCTTGAGCTGTTTGGCCAAAACTAATCACATCTATATTGTGGCCGATTATGGCGATCGAGTCAATTGTGACAAAGCGTCTGATCCAAAGTGCCCAGAAGATGGTCACTATCTATTCAACACGGCTGTGGCTTTCGCACCGGACGGCTCTTTAGTGGCCAAATACCATAAAATGCAATTGTTTTATGAGTTCTATTATAACATCCCCTCAAAGCCTGAGTTCGTTTATTTCGATACTCCGTTCGGAAGAATGGGTTTATTTATTTGCTTTGATATTATTTTCCGAAATCCCGGAATCGAACTCATCAATAAATATGGGGTGCAAACAATGCTGTTCCCAACATGGTGGTTTGATGAACTACCCTACAGAACTGCTCAACAAATACAGCAGGAATGGGCTGTAACAAATAGGGTCAATTTGTTGGTTTCAAACATGCACATTCATAAATTAGGGTCTGTTGGGAGTGGAATATATTCGGGACAAAACGGAGAACTCATTATTTCAGACATTTTCGAGAAAAGCCCTCATTTACTAATTGCAGACATTCCTATCGACAGTAGGAATACTGGCGCCAAATGTCTCACCAATCGATTCAACAAAACTATTTTAAATACAAAATTTACTGACGATTCTGATTATAAACCATTGGCTGAAATGGATTTGAATAATTCAGCTGTTTTTAAGCTGAATAATAATCAGGATTTAGTGAATTTATGTCACAATGACTTGTGTTGCCAACTGAACTATACTCTTGGTTCAGAAAACAAATTGAGCGAAGATTCCTATTGGTTTGTTGTCTCCAACCGTAGCGGACAACAAATGACTGAAAACAGGTATCAGATCAGTGAAGAAATATGTGGTATTTTTCGATGCGATGACGAAAAGTGCAAACAATTTTCGATAGAAACTAAACAAACAGTTTTCAAGAATTTGCAGATAAGTGGAAGAATGAGTACAAACTATGTCTATCCCAGCGCTACCACCAATCGATTAAAATTAGTTTCCAAAAGTCATTTAATTTACGAAAACAATCGGAAAAATGAAGTAAAGATCAGTCTTAAAGATTTTTCGGAACCACTTCTTTCTTTAGTGTTATACGGTCGGTGCTATGATAAAGACCCGGCTTATAAACAATAAAAACATTAATAGTTGTCCACAACTTTTAGAAATTGTTTTAACCCAGGTTTATTTAGTTAATAAAAAATTGAGTATAAAATCAGACCATTTGTTAAAAAAAACTTTGAAAATATGTCATTTTTGTTGCTAAGTTTCCTTATTTGTCAAACCTTTAAAGAAGTTCATGTGTTCATCTAGTAATGCTCTTGCAATTAATATTCCTCTTATTGGAGAACATTTTGTCGTTTATTTCTAGTGTTCATTAAATGTCAAACTTATAAAAATTACCCTAAAATCCCACCTATAACCCGCGGGTTATTTGTGGGGTGCGGGTTATACAATATAATGAAAATAAAAAATGATCGATATTAATATAGATCTTAACGAAAATAAGACAAATTTAGTCAAATAAAACATTAAAATTAAGCTGATATCATAAGCAGCTGCTATATTCACACATGGTCTATATCTGTTTAGGCTAATCCTAATTCCCAAATAATATCTTCTCTAGTTGGATGTTTAAAACTATTATGCTACTAAAACATTTACATATGCGGGTTATACGCAAGGTGCGGGTTATCTGTTGGTACTAGTTTATAAAATAATCACATTTTTAAAACTGCGGGTTATACGCGGGGTGCGGGTATAGGTGGGATTTTAGGGTACTTAAAATTGTTTTTTATCACATTAGAGATTAAGAATAAATGTTGGCTTTAAGTTCATTGATATTATATCTCTTTTGCTAATCTTTGCTTCAAAGAAATAATAAGAGTAGTGAATGATTTGAAAATTAATGAAAATCTAATCAACTAAAATGACATTGGAAAAATTCGAGTTAGTTTTAGCCTTTTTATTGGTGGTTCCAGTTTCTAAACTTTATGCCAAAAGTCAATCTGAAGACTGCTTTAGAGCTGCCGTTTATCAACACTTTCCACTCGGAAACTATACTTCTGAAGAGCCCTCAGTCATAGCTCAAAAGAATTTGGATGTATTCCAAGAAATTGCTTCCAAAGCATCGAAAGAGGTATATATGAAATCTATTCAATTAACTAAATTAAACATTTAACAATAGGGGGTGGATATATTGGTATTTCCCGAAGACTCCATCGTTAATACGGATTATTCGAGGTCAAGAATTGCAACCAACCTAGCTGAGCAAATTCCAAATCCATTAACCGGATCTTACAATCCATGTGAAGAACCCAATGAATACAAGAATCGGCAAAAGACCTATCGCCTGAGCTGTTTGGCCAAAACTAATCACATCTATATTGTCGCCGATTATGGCGATCGCGTCAATTGTGATAAAGGGTCTGATCCCAAATGTCCGGATGACGGCTGCTATCTGTTTAACACGGCAGTGGCCTTCGCACCGGACGGGTCTCTAGTGGCCAAATACCACAAAATGCAATTATTTCATGAATTACATTATAATACTCCATCGAAACCTGATTTCACATATTTCGATACTCCCTTCGGAAGAATGGGTTTATTTATTTGTTTTGATATGATTTTCCGAAATCCCGGCGTTGAGCTGACAACCAAATATGGAGTGCAGACAATGCTATTCCCAACATGGTGGTTCGATGATCTCCCATATACATCAGCTCAACAGATACAACAGGCCTGGGCTGTCACTAATCGTGTTAATTTGGTAGCTTCGAACATGCACGTCCATCATTTTGGATCAATTGGAAGTGGAATATATTCGGGACAAAACGGAGAACTCATTACTTCAGAAATTTTCGAGAAAAGTCCTCATTTACTGATTGCGGACATTCCTATCGACAGTAGGAATACTGGCGCCAAATGTCTCACCAATCGATTCAACAAAACTATTTTAAATACAGACTTTGTCGACGACTCGGATTATAAACCAATGGTTGAAATGGATTTGAATAATTCAGCCATTTTTAAGCTGAATAATAATCAGGATTCAGTTAAGTTATGTCACAATGATCTGTGCTGTCAACTTGACTATACTCTAGATTCGGAAAACAAATTAAAAGAAGAATCATATTGGTTCTTTGTTGCTAACCGCACTGGAAAGGGACTGGGTCAATCTAGATATCCTATTTGCGAAGAAATATGTGGTATTTTTCGATGCGATGATGAAAAATGTAAAAGATTTTCGATAGAAACTAAACAAACAGTTTTCAGGAATTTGCAGATAAGTGGAAGAATGAGTACAAACTATGTCTATCCCAGCGCTACCACCAATCGATTAAAACTAGTTCCCAAAAGTCATTTAATTTACGAAAACGATCGAAAAATTGAAAATGAAGTAAAGCTCAGTCTTAATAATTTTTCAGAACCGCTTCTATCCATTGTTTTGTACGGTCGGTGCTATGATAGAGACCAACCTTATAAACAATGATTATTTATAAACTTCAACAACTATTTAAAAAACTGAATTCATATACAATAGAATAAAATACTATTTAAACAGCAATTAATAGACAGTAATTTTGATAATTGCTATAAATTGTCAACCAATTTAACAAGTACAGACATTTATTGAACTTTAATAATTTTCATTGTACATTCATTTGTATAACGTTCACCATTTATGATTTGAGCATGAGCTCTTTGAAGTGATAAGAAATTGATTTTGAATTGACCCTGCTCAAAAGTTCAATGGTTTCATAAAACAACTGAATCAGTTTAATATGAAATATTATAATTTAATTAAAAATATTTTGTCTTTACTTAAGACAAAAATGTTGTCATTAATGGCTTGAATTCCGATTATATACTGACAGTCATTAAGATTAATGACGTGTTGTTTGGCAACGCTTTGGATTTCTTGTCCCGTTTTTCTATTTCTGATTTCACTTCTGAGATCAGTGGGCTGTCGATAGATATAGACGTGTCTTAACCCGTCAGCGATGGCCACAAACTTGAAATCATTGGGACTCACAATAAACCGCGTATTGGTTTTGGACGCCTGAACGTAACCGATGGCCGAAAAGGTGGCCAAATGGTCGGCTTTGAACTGACTTATATCAGGAGAGCTCTGTGGCGCCCACACAACTGCATCCACGTCATGGCGAACAACGAAATATGGCAACTCATTAGAGTCAACATTATTTGATTTCGGGACTGGAATTGTGAACAACCACTGACTGCCCGTCAAATCGATTCTATGGACTATTGAATGAGAGTTTCCGTTATAACGATTGAAAACAAGAGAATCGGTGGCAAAATCGCATTCCTCGAAACCTCTCGGATCGTAAGCATAAGTATTGGTGTCATCGGTGTCTCTGTCGGGCAGTTCTTGTGTCAAATGACTCAAATTTTGGTGAATCTCTTCAATCATTTCATTGTTAACGATTTCAAGGCCAGACTTATCCCCTTTAATAAACTGGTTCCAAATCTTTCCCTTTTCTGATTTATTCAAAGTTATTTCCAATAATTGGAAGTCTTTTTGCGAAAGAAGAGTCCAAACGGATGTGTTTTCTTCAATTTTATCAGACAATTGGCCCTCAAATTCAATAATGTCTTTGATCTTAACAGCGATTGTACTCGACTTCAAATCTATTAAAATGTCATTTTTCGATAAATGGACGGGAAGTTTAAAAATGACACAAATGTCTTCTAGTGTCTGACAATAAGTATAAGCAGGTTTAGAATCCCGTTCAAGGATTGGCTCAGACTTTTGATCGACAATAGGTTTGTCAGAATCATAAACGAATCTGAAATCTCTTTTAGAAACCAGACATAAGAGAGGAGTTCCGATGAAATCAAAAGCCAAATATTTGGGCCAATCCTTGCCATTCATTGTACGAAGTCTTTTGACACTCCAAGAGTTGGTTTCGTTTATATCTCCGATGATTGTAAACCAGTTTAAGACACAAATAAATGAGCTTTCAGTCGATTTAGTCTCAGAATTGCTTTCATTTTGAAGACTTTTGTCGACAAAACATAAAACAAAGTCTATTTGCGAACAATTGTTGTATAAATCAATTGAATGACTGTCCCATAAATGGTATTTGTTTTGCATATTATATTCAGATAATCTTATGGTTGATAAAAGAATCCACGGCTGAGACGCCGCACGACTCGGAGTTGACATCAGATAAATGACCGGATTCTTGGAGTTCCAATTCGATATAAGAGACAATTCCTGGTTTGGGAACGACAGCGAAATCAATGAAGAGTCCAAATCTGCAATTGAATAAACACTTTTGGGTTTTGTCAGATTTCCTGAAACCAATTCAATTGAAACCGAAATAATTTGCCCCAAATTAGTGGCAAAATAAGCGGTTCCAGGTAAATATGGATCCCCAAACACATGATTAAACTGTGACGCCATTGAAATGTGAAGATAACTATATTCTTCATCAGTTATTTGTAGCTCATTAACGCCATTCTTAAAGGACTGATAATTAGTGGCCAACGGCTCGATTGACACCCGATAGCAGTCAAAGTTGGGATTCAATAAACTTCTGTCGACTTCCAGATCAATAATAACTGCATTTTCACTCTTTGTCGACATTTCACTCTGGAATCAATGAAATGCGGGATAACTTGTTGACCAAATTTGAAGGATGTGCAAGATGTCAAATAAAAACACTTGTTTACCCAAAATGTTATAATGTTTATAATGGGTTGTTATCAACATTGAAAGAAGGACTGCTTTCCACTCTTTTCCATTGTATTTGAAAACATGTGACAAAAGTTTGTTTTGTTTTTCAGTTTTATGTCAACAACTTTGACGTCATTTACATCCAAATCAAAGCGCGTTTTGGTGGAAATCATAGCCTGGTACATTCCCTGATTCATTGCCTGGTTCATTGACCGCCGTATTCACATTTCATCTGATTTTTCGTTCCCTTTCAGGTATTATTGGTTTAAACCAACGGCCAAAAGGATGTCACTAATAGCCAGTCGGGAGCGTCGAAGTAACGCCGGATCCAAAATGTCTTCACTTTTGGACACTGAAGAGAAAGTCGACAATTTTTATGACACCATTTATGGCGGATTTGCAGAGGTTTTCATTAATCAACTTTTAAATACCATTCACTTGATTTTCATTTAAAAATTAAACCTTTTTTGGCCAAAAGGATGACAATGACATCGACTATGATTCCGGAGATACCGACAGTGAAGACACCGTTGACTCTGATTTTTCAATTGATGAAAATGAAGAATCAATAAATGATGAACAAAGCGATGAAGAGTCAAAACGAAAGCCAAAGACTAAACTAAAATTTGGTTTCTTTGAGAACCGGAAACCGATTCCATCGAAAGCCAAAAGAAGTCAAATAATGGTGACTGAAGACAAAGTGGCCCTCGAAGTGGACATTCCGTCAATGAAACCAATTTTCTCAAAAAGTATTTCGCAATCTTTTGATAACAAATACTTTTCTGAGAAAATAATCGAAAAGCGATTAAAATTTGAGGAATTTGAGGAAGAATTCACTGACTTTGATCTAAACAACTGTCACAACAAAGCCAAAGATAGTGCCAAAGAGTTAACACAAAAGGAATTACTGGAAGAGGCGGTGATGACTGAGAAAATCAATTTAAAATCACTGAGAGATTGGCAAAGAATAGAGTCGGAAAGGGCTCAGAAGGCAAAACTTGTCAAACACTCGATTAAAGGGCCGTTCATTCGCTATCATTCGGTTTCTATGCCTCTCATCCAGGAATTGGAAATCAAGACAACAGTTGACCACAATTTGAACGAAAGCAACAATTGTGGCGCCAAAATCTATTCGCGAACATTCATATCCTTCAGTGACGACCAAACATACGATTCATTATTCAAATCAGCCACGACTTCGGTCAAGCCTTTAAAAGATGCAATCTGTCCGGTGACTAAAATGCCGGCCCGTTATTTCGATCCAATCAGTCAAATGCCGTTTGCGAACAGTAAAGCCTTTAATGTCATTCGCAATCAATATTATCAGAACTTAGAGGTTCAGTCTCCAGTGTTTCAAAGCACACCACTTTTGGAAAAAGTGGCTCCAATTCGAGTCTGTCGTTCTGGTCGTAAGCGAAAGAAAAATTAAACTGTTCACAACTTATACATTTATTCGTTTAACTCATCATTAATGTGATACTTGTGCTCATTATTCGCACAAATAATTTTCTAATCAAATTTTTAGTCAAACTTTTTATTACTTAACGAAAAAAAATTTTTATAAATCAAAATATTATACAAACCTTTCGTTAATATGTTTGTTATCAAAAAAATGTTAATTCAATGGTTTTTTATGTTTATACCATAGCGTCTGTATTTATCGGATTCTTCATCTGTTAAATGAATTGAAACCATTTTTAAGTCAATACATTTGAAGTTCATTTATTCACATTTACTAAGCCTTCAAAACAGTTGTTTAAACCTTAACTTAGACTAAAGGACTCCTTAAGACCTAATGGCAAAAGAATTTTTCAAAATGTTGGAACATTTTTGGATTAGTCCTAAATAACGCCTCGGAGTTTTAAGAAAAATGCAGCCATGACACTTTACCTAATACTACCTTGATATTGGAGCCATGACATTTGTGAAATTTCCGAGATCCCACGTTTCAATTCGGTTTATCAATTGGGGACTAGGTAGAGTTAATTCTAGGTCATTTGAGATTCACATAATCCTCAATTAAGATCCAGAGTCACCAATGCTAATCAGTCGGCAAATAGTTGTGAACATTTATGAAATTCAGTAAACATTTAAGAATGTTTGCAAATGGCTGCGGAAAACCGGCCGTTTAGCTCTTTATTTAAATGAATTGAGCATTCAAACTTGCAAAATAGTCTAATTATAGCCTAATTATTAGGCAATGGAAAGACTAGTAGCAAAAGCGAAATATGTAACCCCGTTATGGCTTTCAACTCTAAGGGGACTTTCTGATAGGTGTTCTGAGCCAAAGTCCCCAAACTATACTTTAGACAGTTATGTCTTCATTACTAATTAGGGGGGCTTTGGTTAACTCAATGCTTTATATTTTTTCAATTTATAGATACTGAGCCCCATATAAATGGCCTTCGAATGTACCGAATTCTCTGACATAATGAGCATGGTCCATCTCCAACATATAGCCATTGCCACAGACTAGTTGTAAAGCAATTCATTCAAATGAGTTTTAATTGTAATCAACAAAAAATATAATTAATATTAAACACAATCTTTGGTTTCAATCAAAAGCATAATTAAATATTTAGGATTAGCTGAGAAACGATTAAAAGATTAGAGCATGCACATATAGGTCAGACAATTCGGTAGATTAACTAGGTTAGTAGTTGGGATGCCAATCACCCTCACCAATTTGTAGCAGTTCTCCAATTCCGTCCTCCTGAAGATTAGACAATTGTTGTTAATTTGAAACAAAATGAGGTAATAATTACAGTGATTCCGAAATAGAATCGGCGCTCAATTTCAGTCTCATTGGTGCGACAGAGCTCTCCCATTCGGTACCCGAGTTGAGGGTAATCATATTTAGCGAACATAACACTAATATTGCAGTTACTCTGCCAGTACTTTCCCAACGCCGGCACCGTTTCCCTCAGCTTCGTATTGAATGTCACTTGATTTGCGATCAGAACCTGTGGTCACAATATAATTGTTAATAACCTGATTGAGTGGACTCTCTGTCACTGACCGCCACTTTTTTGAAGTGTGCGATCTTTTTCAGACTGTTTGCGATTAGAGCCAATTCGTAGTCCTTTTGGGCGTCGGTTCCCCTGTAGTCGAATCGGAAGTGTTGTGCTATTGAGTCGATCACAACGAGTCTTATTTCCGGATTTTGATCAATGAATGGTTCGATTCGATTGACGATACAATCAATAAAATCGGTTGAATTTGTGGTACTGTGGAAGACATGAACCCGAGATTTAATGATATCAGGCGAAAGGCAAGGCATCAAATCGGGGTGTTTTGAAAGTCGGTTCTTCGCCATCGAAACGATTCTTTCAGGTCTCAGATTATTTTCGGTGTCCACGTAAAGGGCCTGACCGGACAGACCTCCATATTTGGGCGGCAATTGAACGTTGACACAGCACTGCATACTATCCAACAAATTATTCAAAGCATTTTCATTCTATTAATTACCAGATCTGTGTCTTTCCGGCGCCGCCTTCCGCAGAAATTTGGGTCACTTTCCCGACTCGAACGCCTCCATTCATAGTCCGGTCCAAAGAATAACTTCCCGTATGAATGGGAGGACAGACCGACGCAAGGAGTTCCCCGAGACTCTTAATTTTGGGCAAATCTTTGTGCGAATTGCGGATCACTTCATTGATTTCTTGTAATTGACTTTCATTGAAGTCACAAATTGACTGAAGTTTGGAATCACTTAAGATTTGAATCTCTGATTTCAGAGTAAATCCCTTTGATTTCAATTTTGTTAGGATTTCATTACTTATTTTGAATGTCGAGAGAGGTCTTCGCGAAAGTGAACTCTTCAACACTTCCGACATATTTGCCTTAAATTATCGGAAAATCTAATGAATGGAAACAATGACTAAATGATAACAAACTAAAGCTTTGTTTTATTCGAAGTCCAATAACTTTTTTGCCGCCAAACTCTTGCATTAAGTATTGACGTAATGTTTAAAAAACAGTTCAGTCCAACACCTATTCATTTAATTGTAAAACAATTTACAATCAACAAATTGATTCAACTCATATCAATATCAGTTTTCTAAGGTCTTAAAAATGACTTAAATATGTAATTTTTATTTTATTCTTTTCATCTTATAATAAAAATTTCAATAAAAAATGTATAACAAGATTTGACTGTATTTGTCATTCAAATGACAAAAGTAGGGAACACTGAGAGTGAGTCACATTTTATTTACAAACAAATCCCGGCTTTAAAAATAAACTTTAGTCGAACCAAACAAAAGTCAGTTTAATTCAATTAATTGATTATTTGGCGATAAATGGAAAACTAATTGTCTTTATTTGGATCAGATGTCAAACATATTGATTGTGGACAACGGCGGCCATACCATCAAAGTTGGTTACGCCTCTGATTCTGAGCCCAAGTATTCAAAACGTTTAAATGTTTTTAATGTTTTAATTAATAATGACTTTATTGAAGACTTATTCCAAACTGTATAACGAAAGTGAAGAGTGAGAGGAGGCGTCCCTTCATTGGAGATCAGATGGAGGACTGCAAAGACTATTCGGGAATGTTTTATATCCTTCCCTTCCAGAGGGGATATCTAATGAACTGGGATTTGGAGCGACAGATATGGGATTATGTGTTCAAAACCAAATTAAAAGTAGACTTTTCGGACACCACTCTAATCATTACCGAACCGACACTCAATTTCAGACCAATTCAGGAGAATATGACTGAAATCCTTTACGAAGAATATGGATTCACAAGTCTTCTGCGGACAACTGGTCCTCAGTTGGCGTCCCGTAAATATTACGCGGAGAACAGCCGTAGTGTTTGCTGTGTTGTAGTGGACTCCGGCTATTCATTCACTCATATCTTCCCCTTTGCAAAAGACAAGAGACTTAAAGAGTCCATCAGAAGAATAGATTGTGGCGGAAAAGCGTTGACCAACTACTTGAAGGACATCGTCTCCTATCGACAGCTCAATGTTTTGGATGAGACACATGTCGTAAATCAGGTGAAAGAGGACTCCTGTTATGTCTCCAATCAGTTTTGGAAAGATATGGAAATTTGCAAAATCAGGAAAAACCCAATAATTCGAGACTACGTTTTACCCGACTATACAGTCCTCAAAAGGGGTTACGTTCGGGACCCGAACGACTCGACACCCGTTACCGACCATCAGATCATTCGCATGAATAACGAGAGATTTCAAGTGCCGGAGATTCTCTTCCACCCGTCCGATGTCGGCATCGATCAAATCGGAATCTCCCATACAATCGCCCACTCCATAGAAAGCACTTCTGAAGAACTTCGACCACATTTGTATGAAAACATTCTTCTGATAGGTTTGTCTTCGACTCTGGTTTTGGTTCAATTGATTATTTGGATGATTACTGTATTATAGGCGGCAACTGTGCCTTTCCCGGAATCAAAGATAGGGTCTATTCAGATGTCCGTTCAATGGCACCGCATCTCTTTGATGTTAAGGTCAGTCTACCCCCGAATCCGATCACTTATATTTGGGAATCGGGCAAAACTTTGGCCAAAAACAATGACCTCTTAACCAAACTTTCCATAACTAAAATGGAATACGAAGAACAGGGACTCGCCTTCTGTGTCGACAAATTCGATGTCTATTAACCATTCAATTTAAATCATGTTTTCATTAAAATACATAAAAATGCTTTCATTTAAATTCGAGTAAATTATAGAATTTGTAATCCATTTAAACATTTGAAATAAGCGGTCATTTGATTGAAACGTCATTTCTGTACGAAAATGAGGTCCAAATTGAAGACAAAAAATAATTGAATCTTGAATTTGATTCAATTAATTGGTTGGTTTAGACCATGTCCTTAACTCCAAAGGATCTGACATCTCTTCTTAGGTATGTATCACACACTGAAAGCCGATAATGATCTTAATTATGGTCTCAATTCGTGGTCAAGTGTTTTAAGTGAAGAAGTGACCAATCATTCAACTTTTGAGACAATTGGACAGACATTTCAGTCATTGCTGTCCAAATGTGATCCATTCAGTATAGGGCTGTCGATAACAACACTACTACAACACCATGACCTGATCCCAGAGGACACGCAGAAGTTGAGCGCTTTATTCCTTTTGTACGAACTCTATAGGAATGACCACATTCTTCACAATCCCTTCGTTTCGGTCTTCATTCAGATATTAGTGAGAATTCCAATCCATTCTAAGATTGCAATAAACCGATTGATTGTTTCCTAATCAAAGAATCCGACCAAAGAAGTTACGAAAATGAGCGCCAAATCGAAGCAAGACTTGAATTCCTCTTCGGTTTTGTTGCCTAAACTGACGCACAGAGAAAAGTACTTCATTTCCCAATTGATTACCACTCTTTCCCAACGAACAGAAGTGAGTCTATCACTGATCTGATTGTTTGATTCAAATCTAATTGATTTAAACCAATTGACAGCTCATAAAACAGACCCCAAAGCAAGTGATAAATACAGAGATTCCGAGCGACAAAGTATTTCATCGATTGTTTACTCAATTATTAAATCCTTTTATTTGTTTATTGACTCAGAATTACGACATAACAGGTCTTTTAGTATCGTTAGCCGAACGTCAATCTGAACTTCCATTTACCAGCAAAGCAGGCGTTCCCACAATAATATCAGATCCCGATAACAGACCGTAAGTCTCATTTGATCTTGGTTAATTGGAGAATAATTATCTTAATGCTTGTTTTCAGTGGACTGGTTATTGAAAATGAAAGCGAATCGAAGAAAAACCTTTTAGAGAATCTATTTTGTGGGCCTAACCCTAAGTGCGAGCAAGTGTTCAAACCTGAAATGATTCGCATTCCTCCCCCTCTGCACAGCAGTCAGGATGAGGTATAGTTTCAAACATTTATAATCAAGTGCTAAACATTCTGTTTTGTTACGAACAGTTAGTTTGGATATTCCCAACAGAACTGAATGATCTGCGCCTCTGTTGGGATTCATCGATGTGTATAAGCAATACAGTGGGAGTCGAGGCTAAAAGACTGATGAGTAAGGCATTCAAAGGGTCCCTTTCGATCGGACAGCAACAACAATTGCTGTCCGAATTGGAGACCGACCCGAAGTTGACCTATCATTTGGGCCTAACGCCAACAAAACTACCAGAGCTGGTTGAGAACAACCCTCTGATTGCTATTGAAGTTCTGTTAATTTTGATGCAATCGAGTCAGATATCCGAGTATTTGTCAGTTTTAGTGAATATGGAAATGTCTGTTCACTCGATGGAAGTGGTCAACCGATTGACCACTGCTGTGGACCTGCCAACAGAGTTCATGCACTTATATATATCTAATTGTATTCAAACGTGCGAAACAATCAAAGACCGGTATATGCAGAACAGACTCGTCCGACTCGTCTGCGTCTTCTTGCAGTCACTCATCAGAAATAAGATAATTAATGTTCAGGTAATCAATAGATCGACTCTTTATTTAAATGTTATTTACATGTTTTTTAAATGAAAAATAGGACGTCTTTATTGAAGTCCAGGCGTTTTGTATCGAATTCAGTCGCATCAGAGAAGCGGCCGCTCTTTTCCGACTCCTCAAGCAGTTGGACAGCGGAGACATTCAGAATATCGGCAATAATTCTGAGTCTTCGTCACCAAATCAAACCCAAAATGACGACAATAATCAGAAATAACAAAATTATGTAACTTTTGGTAATAAAATCAATTATGGTTTTAATGGTTTGAGTCCGAGTTTAGCCCTGAGTGCATTGGCCTGGGCTATCTCCAACTCCTTGGGGTCCACTTCTTTGGCTTCTTTAGACTTTTTGGCTTTCTTTTCACGCTTCTTCTCCTTTTTGGGTGATTTGGAGCGCTTCCGTTCCCGTCGATCCCTGTCTGAGCGGTCTCTGGAACGAGACCTCGATCTTCGAGATCTGCTATAAGGAGAATGACTCCTATCTCTTCGCGGTGAACGACTTCGATGTCGTTTTTCAGGTGACCGACTTCTGTGGCGTCGATCAGCTTTAGACTTATCGTAGGAGTCCTTGAATTTAAATAATATTTGAGCAAAATTTATGTTAAAATAATGAAGTGTTGGGTCGACTCACGTCATTGGAATCGTCATCCGATTCTATATCTGCGTCTAAGTCTTCGTCCAGAATACTAACTCTTGGGGGCAGTTCTCCCGTCTCTTCGTGTACTCTTCGCTTGAGAATACGCGGAAGAATAACATCAAAGACTCTGTCTTCACGTAAAAGAATATCAATGAACTCATCCATATGTATGACATCAAAAGTTCCCATTTTCCCCATTCTTCGCAGTTTACGAAAGTCGTTATAAAGTGGTTCCAAATACTTAAAGATTTCAGTGGAGGTTCCGATGAGTCTTAGATAGAAAGCCCCCAAAGCTCTCATGTATTTGAAGTCTTCCTGTCGTATGTATTCGATGACAATGTCTTTGTCCGGTTGAATCTGAAGAAGTTTGAGGACAAGACACATGAATGGCGTTGGTTTGATATTTCCTCCATATATTCCACCGATATATCGAAGCTCTACCCCTTTGTCTACAATCAGTTCAGCTGAAGACATATAAGATTAAAATAATTAGCAATTGATAGGAGCGATGGTCGGGAGGACTGACCGGTCAGAGCAAAGCAGTCTTCTTTCCAATACCTGCTCTCATAAATACGGGTTCGGATTATCTTTTCGATTAAATACTGAGGATTGGTTCCATGAATAGTCTTCGCGTCTTTGATGGTTCTGTTGGCCATCACTAGACTTGTTTTGATCGGATTTCACCGATTGTTTAAAAGACCTTTTGTTGATATTTTGAATTCACACCAAATTTGTTAAAACTGAACATCAATTTCGTACTTAAATTCAAAGTCAAAACTCATTGAAATAAACGGAAAGTTATTTACCATTTTTGACGTCATTTATACATTGACTGAATCCCATGTGAAGCCTGCCTGAGGGTGAAATAATTATTATGATTGCACCAATTAACTTCTAATTTAATCGGCATCAGTTAAAAAAATACAGGGTTAATTCTAATTTTCAAATCATCAATCACAAACAAAATTGAAGAGTATTGAAGAGTATTTTGAGATATTCCAAGTTTTAATTCCTGTTCTGGTGACAGAATTCCTGGTCAATTCAAGTTGAAAATTAAAAAGATACCTGAGATCAACTTGCTACATGTCATCATAAGAATAAAGGTGCCAGCTTGGTTTCTAACCTATTATAAGATGATTTGTTGAACAGTTATAGAAAGGGATAATTTAAAATCAGTACAAATTGGCGAATGAGTGGAAATAAATGCTTTCCTTTTATAAAATTCATTTGAAACTCCAATTAAAAGACTTTTTCAATTAAAATAATATTATTTTAATTTGAGTCATATTTAGATTAAAAGTCTTTATAAATAACACTGAAATCAATAAAATATAGAAATCAAAACCAAAAGATGAGGAAAATATCAAAATCAACAATAATTTTGCTATAAATCAACTTTGAAAAGATTTTTGCAGTTTTTGGTGCAAATAAAAAGTTCTTGTTCTTTAATTAAATAAATACTAATCAGAAGTAAGTGTTATTCCAATCCGAGCACATAATTAAAGCACTGGACAACAAAGATGATGATCGGCTGCCACGCAATCAAATATCGAATAAAGTCCAGAAGATTTCCGTACAGATAATGGGGTTTTTGGAATGGAAGCGATGCAAACAATTTGTTCAGATCAACCTTTTCCCGACAGAACGGACAGACCTGCTTCTTGCCCACCAGACACCAGCCATATATGCAGTACTCGTGATAAGTATGACCACAGGTCAGTGTATATGTCTTCTCATCGTTAGTCTCGTTGTGAGTTCGGCCACAAATGGCACAAATCGATGATTTCAGTTGTTTTGATGGCAGTGAAGACGACGGCGAATAATATCCGATATTAGCGGCCAATAAGTCCACTAAAAAGTCTGTGAAATCTCGAGTCAGAACTCCATAATAAATGCCATAAAATAATAGCAAAAATCCGAAATCCAGAGGAATATTAGGCTTTAGATTAAATAGAAGATTGAGGCCAAGAAGAGTCGCCATTATTATCAGATAACCAGAAACGGCGACAATTGATGAAAATGAATATAAGAAATAAAACCACTTATATATGAGACGAGGAATTGAACCACAATTCAAGTTCTTGTGCAACAGAGGTTTACTTATCAGAGCACTAGTGATCAAACTGATGGCCAACCAAATGCCCACAAATCGGAACCAATGGTTGTAAAGGGAGAGGACGACTGGCACTAACCACATGCCTAACATCGATATCTTCTGGTAAGACCTGAAACTCTTTTTGCGCCAATAGATTAGTCCGATTTGGGCCAAGACTAAGGCCACGATCAGAATTAGGAGCATTAAGGCGTGCATTGATTCGTGTCCCCTATGCTTCTCGTGAAGAAGTAGGTGCTCCCTTTCCGTGTCACCCAACGAAGACATATTCACTTTGCTTATATCGATTCCATGGTATACGTGAGCGCCGGCATCCAAGTGTCCGTGTCCTGGAATTCGCTGGTCTTTAAGTGTCATCTTCGATGTCTTTTCAGTCAAAGACAGAAAATATTAATCTTATGTCCAAAAGGTTGACGAAGGGATCAGTCGTTCCACTGATTCTTGAATTAATCGATATATTTAATGGTTATTTAGAAAAACAGTTTAAAAGAAACTGATTGACAACACATTTGAGTCACTGTTATGTGAAATCATGTGTTTATTGAATGTGTTTTGTCAACGGATGGCGTCATCACTGCAGTCGACACTCACTTCATTCAATTCAATGTCCAAGTGAACATCCAAGTGAATATCCAAGTGAACTTGTACATTCTCTATACATTCTAAAAATTTATTACTAATTCAAAATTAATTAAATTGGTTTACAAAAATAATATTATCTTAGTCAAATATAACTTTAAATTTGCTAGAGCCATTTATCCTCGCTTGCTTGAGTAGATTAATATATTCAGTTTAAATTAAAATTGCATAAATTTTTAGAAATAAAATTTGGTTCAATTAGCATGGTTCAATAATGCTCAGAATAAGGATTTGACTAAAATTGGGAAAATTTTTAATTTATAAAATTATTTGCATGTTTTATTTATAAAGCATTTTTATATTAGGTGTTACTCAAACTAGGTGATACAAATCGAATATTTGTATTTCGCTTCACAAACCCAATATTGATATAAAAATAAATTTTTCTGTTTAAAAAAATCTTAAATTTACGTGGCGACTTTTTACAACAAATTCAAGAAATTTCATGCTAGAAAGCTAAAGAGACCGAATATTATAGATTTAACAAATTAATTGAACTGTCTAGATATTTTACTAGTTTTCAGTGTTTGCTTCTTCTCTTTCCTGATAAATTATCAGTGAAATCATAGTGCTGGGCCGAAATAGATGATGATGTCATAAAATAATGCTAGCTTATTTTATGTTATAAAATAGTAATTTGTTAAAGTTATAATTTCAAGCTTAAATTCATCTTTATTTTCTTGTGGTTTGGTTTGAATATATTCAAAATATTAGATTATTATTATTATTATTATAGCAAACAAACAAAAATAAACATAATTAAAGAAAATCAATTTCATCGATATATACAAAAATGGAAGTTTTCTTTCATTAAACTTGTTTTCTGTCAATGATTTATGATTTTAGAAAACATTAAATGAGTATAAAAACAAATTCTAATGCAATAAAGCGATCGAATAAATTAATGGACAAAAGTTTTCTTATTTATGTCGACGATGAAAGCGATTGACCGAAAATTTTTATTCCTGCAAAAATGTTATATCGTTAATCGTAAAGATATTGATTTTCATTAATGTTTTTTGGAAAAGTCCTCTGAATTTAAGAATACCGCAAATATTAAAGCAGGTATTACAATATGCAAGATTGTTTTAGTGAGATACATAAATCATTTAGATTGATGTTGATTAGGTTTTCAAGTTAGATGATTCCTCTATTTTTCTATACGTCACTACACCTCTAAAACCCTCCCAATTAGCATATAGATCAAACTGGACATGTACTTAATGCAAGGTCCGTGACCCTAGTGGGATATAGAGGGGGGGGGGTAATGATCATTCTCAGACCAAAATCTAGGGGGGTTTTTCAAAAATGGCGTCTAGAAATTGCGACCGGAAATGCCGCCATTTAAAGCTTTAATTAGTTTAACTAAGCCATAATTAAGCTATAATTCAAGTTAAAATGCTAAATTTCTTGAAATAAGGGACAAAATGGCCGATTTTTTGGCCGCCATTACTAAAAAATGGTAATTTTTGAGGGAGGGGGTCAGTTTCTTTGCGTTTTTATGGTGCAATTTTTTTTCAAACTTAGGAGGATAAATGACCAAATCTCGGTCTAGAGGTGATAATTCGGAAAATCCCCCTTGCACATGCCTGGAAAACACTGACTTGAAGATGACTTAAAAGAACTTTAATTATATCACTGAGATAGGCCAATAGGGGGC
>JAQIWP010000473.1:0-25156 GCA_034695525.1 Euzetes globulus
CCGAGAGTCGAGAGTCAACTGACTCAAGGCTCGGCTTGCAAGGTCTAGAACCGATGGAGAGGTTTGAGTGCAAAACGCCTCTTATATCAGTTTTCAGTGAAATATTTTCAGGCTTTCGCTAATTTATTTGTTTATAGCACTTCTATGCCGGACAGAGAGGACTGCCACAGAAGGAAGTAGGGTAGAAACCCACAGGGTAGGAAGTACCTCCCGAAAACACATGTGTTCTGCCATTATCGGTAGAGCCGAAACATCGGAAGAACCGATTTGATTGAGATGTGCAAATGCAGGATAAGTCTTGCTTTTAATTTAAACTTTATTTGTTTATTATTTTGGTAAAAATTCAATTATATTTCAGTTATGCGTACAGTGGAGTTCCTGTTGTCATAACCGATGCGATGGTTAACTGGACGGCAACACATGTCTTCTCATTTGAATTCTTCAAACAGATTTATCCGGAAGATAGTCCGGCTCTCGACAACTATGACAACAGCTGCCAATTCTTCCCCTATAAAACTGATTTCAAGAATTTGAGACAAGTCTTGAATATGAGAGGGCAGAGAGCGAATATGGAGCCTGGCAGTGATCCTTGGTACATTGGATGGTTAGACTGCTTCTTTATTATTTCATTTTTATTTGACTTATCAAAAAACAAGTTGAAATGAAATTAATTTCTTAGTTTAAAGAAAATAATTTTGTGATAAAAATATAAATGAGACAAAAATGACCCAGAAATGTCTAGCATGTTAAAATAATGAATGGAGAATAAGTTGGAGAGTAAACAACGGGCAGAGAGTGTGCAAAAAGGCGATAACGAAACATCAATAGATTTATTGCAACAAAATATTTAAAAAATCTAATTTTCACTTCACTTTAGGAGTAATTGCGATCCTTCTGTTGCGAACCTTCTTCGCCAACACTATCAGAGGCCATATTTTTTGCCTAAAGAATCTGAAGTCACAAAAATGGACTGGCTATTCATGGGAAGTCCTAACTATGGGGCACATATGCATGTAAATAATTCATTCTTATATTTTGATGGTTTATAACAAAATTGTTTGTAAATAAATGATAAATGTTATTAGTTCTGAAAGTTATGATAAGATAAGGTCCCCATTAATAATTTCCATAATAACTACATTTCATTTAAACTATTCATAGATTCAATCAATTCCGAGAATATTGTGAGAAAACAAAGTTTTCAAGGATTCTTAGGAAGGAAACATATTTTTGTGCGATTTTGATGGCAATCAATCATTTAAAGAATTGAATAATAAATTTTTAAAACGAATAATTGACATAAATTAGCTAAAACTGCATATTTTCATAGTGTTCATGCAACTTTTTCCAATATTCTGTTTTCAAAAAATTCGGATTATGTAATAAGAATCTCAGAATAACTGATATAACCACACTTAGATCGATCATGTGGGCAACCCTTCTTGGCAGGCACAGGTTAGAGGAACGAAAACATGGATTCTTGAGCCGCCACCTGAATGTTACACAAAATGCCAGACATTAGAAGTAATGGTTGACCAAGGACAGATCAGTAAATATTCATTCATTTATTTCAAAAGAATAATAAAGTCTTTTTTTTTGTTTTAGTCGTATTGGACACCAATCAGTGGTATCACAAAACACTTATTGTGGGCCAACACATAAGTATTACCATTGGATCGGAATATGATTAGACTGTTTTGCAAAATAATATTGAAACATTTGAAAAAATCAATGCCATTCATTCATATAATTTTAAGCTTATTCTGATTTATTTGCCCCAAAAATACTGAGAAATTATTTATTTTATATCATTTTATTGATCAATTGACCCTCACCACCATTATCAATATTGCTCGTTAATAATCAGGGATGAACAGGATCGGCTAGTCCAGGGGGGGATTAAACTTTTTGAGGATTAATAGCAATTTTCAGGCACTTTTAACTTTTTAAAAGTACATCTAAAATACATTTGGATTAAATTGCTCTAGATAACTTTTAATAAACATAATACTGGTTAAATTTAGTTTATTAAACAACAACAAAAAATGTTTTCTTTTTTTAAAAGATGGAATACCTAACACATCTGACCAAATTTCTTTTTTAGGCAGGGCTAGCCGAGACTAAATTGTTACTGAAAATTTTCACGCTAACTTTTCAAAACAAAAGTGGTGAATTCAAAATTTAGGTTTACCTTGGCTATCACTGCATATAATGAATCTAAATTAATGTAAACACTCCTCAAAAGAGTAATACAAATGACCCGAAAAAGTAATTATTTGATGAGGAATATAATTAAGACAATAATAAACTCGATTTAAGGCTATTTCAAATAGAAATGTGTCAATTCGTACAAAAAATTACCATAATGAAGAATAATCTGATAAAATCGAGTCCTCAAAACTCTTTTATTGCTAATAATAAACTTGTAATGAATATTAGCCTCAAATTAGTGAATATTAATTTTCCGAATGATTTATTTGATAAAGCACCTTGATGTAACTGTGAAACTCCAATGTTGTTCAAATTACTGTCTTTTTAATCTTATTCAATAATTTCAAGACCTCAGCAATTGTATTGAAACTAGCATTTATAAATTTCCTTTATTTAGGCAAAGTTCAAACATTTTGCAGGTTATGTGAAAAGTTAATAATGTAGCAAGCACAGTAACTACTAGCTCACATAATATCTGTTTAAGAACTTGATAATCGATTAGAGACCGATTAGAAACAAGTTTTATTGCACTCATTTGGTTTGATTAAAATAATTGTTGAAAATTTAAACAAAGCATTAAATAAAGTGAATCTATTCAATCATTCAATTTGTGTTTATAAGCGAATGTCATGTTTTCGTGATTTATTTTTATATTAATCTATTAAAGTTTGTTTAAATTTATTTATCTTTAAACTTATTAACGGTTTTTGTTATAAAAGTTTTGTATATAAAGGTTTATTATTTTTTACAGCTTTGAATAAATTATTGTTTGTTATGAATTTCAAAATAATATAAGCATTAAATACAATTAAAAGTTACCCGAAATATAAAATAATGCATTTGTTATTAAAATTCAGAACAAAACCACTGATTATACAAAAAGATACTATTTTTAAACGCATTTTTATTTTGTTATTTTTATTATTATTTTCTAAACCGAATTTACTCCCAAACGGAAAATTCCTGAATTATAGGAGAATTTAATGAATTGGAAACTCAATTGATTGGAGTTTTGCAGCGAATAAAAAAAATCTATCAATCATTTGGTTTACGACTTCTTTCAATACTTTTCAAAACAATGAGAAAATGAGAGCAAAGAATCGAATTTATTTAATATATGAAACTCAAACTTAAATTCAAATAAATTTTATTTATTCAAATGACAATTAATTATTTTATACTTTGAAACACATCGATATTATTGGGTTAATTAGAATTAAAGTCAAACTGAACTTGAATTACTCTAATGTTTTATTATAGTAGTTATCGTATATCAATCTGGAAATTGTTACGAAACTTATTTAATTATTATTATAGATATTTTGAATTTTCTCGATAATAGTTTAAAACATTCAAATAATGTGATTCATTGCAAATATTATCAAATAACAACTGGGTAATTATTTGCCAATAACTCAAATATTCCTATGAGAAATGATTGGGAAAGAGCAAGGGTCATCTGAATCAAAATTCACTTGCATTCAGATCACATCATCTTTATAATTGAAATAAAAATATGAAATTCAATAATATGTGAACTTTTAAGACCTTTGAGAAATATAATTGATTTGATAATAATTATTTGAAAATTTTTATGTCAAAAATTGAATGAAAGAAAAGCCGAAGAATCGACTAAATTTAGATATGAAATAAGAAATGAATTTAAAATCTCTGTTCATATAAATAACAGTTTTTTGTTGAGTTAATCGAAAATACAATCGAAAAATGAATATGAAGTGCATAACTGAACAGCACTTGTTGTAGTAGTTGGCGCACAGGTGAGACAGACCTCTTAAGCCTAAGTAACGGTGAAAACAGGTTTTGTCGAAACTGAAAACGCAAAAGCCTTAAGGCTTTCTTTAGATGCGAACTGCGGGGCAGTACAGGCAGTACAGTGTCCTCGATATAAGGAATGTGAAACGTAATGTTAGATGAATTTTATGTTGAATTTTGCTAAACATTTTGCTAACAAATATCTTATTTCCTACCAATCAAGCCATGGATTACTCTTGTGATTCAATTTAGTTAATTCTAAATCAAATTTAAATATTGATCAATGAATTAATGGTAAATCATTGGAAGAACTTATGCCAACAAATGAGTTAAATGTGAGTATCAATCGATGGCTTCGACCCAATCACTAGACAATAATAAATGGCTGATTGTATGAAATGATTGAAAACTCATTTTGATTTTCAAATCACATTACATAATATCTAAAAGGGTTAAAAGGGTCTTTACTATTCTATTCTATTGTTTCTTCAAAAGCAATTTTTATATTATCTAGTTTAATGTTTGAATTGTTTTCTATTATTTTTTTCCAGTTAAGTTTTGATCTGAACTGATATTCCGGTGCTATTAATATGTGCTAAATGTTAAAGAATGACAGATCGGATGGCATTTTCATTGATTTCATTAGTGGTAGTGATCGTCACAATCGACTCATTAATCGGCGTGTCTTCAGCTCAGACCTCACTACCAGAGCTGCGATCACTTGAAACAGAGCAGAGCACCCATTACGAGTCAGAATCATTATCCGGGCAATGTCGGGGTGAATGGAAATCTCCTCATACCTGCAATACTTATAACTGTGATTACAAAGCGAACTGGGAGTACATCGACGACTCCGATGAGATTGTCTTTACAATCAGCACAAAGAATAGAAATAAATGGACGGGTATCGGCTTCTCTGAGAATCAGGCTATGCCTGAGACCGATGCTGTTCTCGGTTTAGTTGAAGAAAGGTAAGAATTTTAAACTTTTTTTTAGTAAAATAGGATAAATTGATCAATGAAATATTTAAATTTAATTATCGATCGACAAATTAAAAGTTTCAGTTCGACTAATAAGGGAACAGTTACACAACAGATGCTCTCACAGCCTATCGAACATCAATTTTGATTATTGGCTTTTCATTTGACACAATATTCATTAAAAATTCAATTCAATCGCTTTTCATTTGAAATGTATATAAAACATTGAGTCGAATAATTTTCAAGAAATATAATGAAAAGTATTAATGAAAATGTGTTTGAAATAGAGAACTTTCCCAATCAAAAAAGAATTGTCTGAATTTCAATCAATAGCTGAATATAAAAAACGGAATAATCTGTGAATTGGGGTTCAATGCATAACATTTGATATGGAATTTCAATAAGTTGAACCAAAAAATTTGAAAAAGATTATAATTATCGAAACAAAGTTCAATTGATAGTTGAAAAGCCTGTGAAAGAGTTTAGAATAATTTGAATAAATAAGTCTTCGATTGGAAAATAATCACAATTTTGAGTCAAACCAATTATGAAATGAAATATTGGAAGCCTTAAAAGCAATGGTCAAACAATTATCTTGAATTACATTAAGTGAATAATTACATGCAAGAACTGATTTAAAACATCCCAAGAGATTAGATAAGTTCGTTAAACGGTTTTCATCAGTTTATAAATAAATCAGATCGACTACAATACAGGTTTAGTGAGTTTCTAATAATTAATATGTTTATCGTTTACAAAATTGTCCCAAAATTCTAATTTATTAAACGAATTCATGAACTTTTAAAATTGCAATTTTATTTATGAACTTTATTTCTAAGATAACTGATTGGAACCAATGAACAGTTACTTTAAAGGATAAAGCGTTCAATAAAAATGAATTATTAATGAAATTAAGGGATGATTTAATTCAGATTAACGACTATTCAGTTTTTTATTGTTTACATTATTCTAAATTTTAATCGAAAACTAATTGATTGGAACAGATATTAGGGTTCAATTAATAATTTCAATTAATCAGAACTGAGTTTAACTGGATTGTTCTGTATTTCAGCGGAAGATTTTTCCTAATGGACAGTTGGTTGCGCGCCTATGAGGCGCCACCATTGGATCCGTCCCAGAATCTGCAGAACATGTCTGCCTGGCGCGAGAACGGGATCACAACTTTGCGCTTCTCTCGCAAAAGAATTACAGGCGATAACAGAGACTTCCAGTTTTCAGATACTAACTGTCCGTATCTTATATTTCCTGTGATGGGAGGGGTTTTCAATGCTGTGAATAAGAGGATACGAAAGCATGAAATCACTCCAATCATATCTGACAGAAGGGTTTGCATCAGAAGTTGTAAGCCATCGACTCCTCCGACAGTGCCCGTGAGCACAGGTGCCAAACAAGATAGTGATCACACCATCAAAACTTTTGATGACAGTGATACCAAAGAACCGATAGTTCCCACTTCACAAACAACTGAATCTTCAAACAATCAAGAAATTGAAGAAATTAGTGACAATTTATACAGAATTGAAATCAAATTTCCAGGACTTTGGAAACAAAACTTAAAACATAAAAACTCTAATGAATACAAATCAATGATAACAAACATTAGACAACAAATGCAAACCGAACTCAACAAAAATTACCCGTCTTTTAATAAAATAAGTGTAAATGAATTGACAAATGCTGAGAAAGAGTCTAATAGTGTGATCGCATACTTTGATTTGGCCGTTAAGCCAATCGATGATCAAACTCAAGAGGTTGAGGCCTCGCTCTTGTCTTCCGCTCTGAACGCTATGATAAGCGATCAGTTGATAGGAGAGTTACGGGTAGATCCCAAGTATCTGGTAGTTGCCAGGAAAGAAGGTATGTTCCACCGCTTTATTAAAATATTTTTAATGATTTATTGAAAGGAATAAGGAAATAATCCATGAGTTAGTTATACATTAAAATCAATACCTTTTAGGGAACATTTTATAGACTTTTTTCAGAACTATTCAAAAATCATTAAAATCAAATCAAAAAACTCTTATAGATGAAAATGGTAATCATTCTTCATCAGAAAAACAGCCTGGCGTTAATTTTTTCAATGATGATCAGACGAAATGGATGATTATATTCGTGGGAATCGCAGCTCTTATCGGTTTGGTTTTGATTCAGGCATTCTGTATGTTATGGCGCGACACCAGAAACAGAGACACCAAACAGAAAAATGTAAAATATTTCATATATTTTGATAAAATGAGTTAATTTTGAATTGGAATAATAGGACAAACAGTCGCCCAATTCTCAGTGGAAAGATTACGCGGCGGTCAGTCCTCGCAATCCTTACACTTATGACAATTATGGCGTCAACGATGAGATCGACTCACCCGTCAAAACCAATGGTCAGAGTCTTGGAAGGGGAGAGAAACTTAATTCGAGTAAACATTTATACAAAAATACTGCGGAAAAGATGCCACAAAAGTACTTAAGTGCCACATTAGAGAGACAGCCCTCTCGTTCACACCGTTCCGATGAGTTTACCAGTGCTTATGCCACTCATGCCCGTAACGCACCATACAATCGCAACTCATACGCCCAGCCCTCATATATACCACATCTTCAGCCGGACTTTTATTTTATGCCCCATCAGAGACGATATTCTGGAGAAGTGGTTCGGGTGTTTGTCGACTACAACAACCCTCAATTCGCGCCCAAATAACTCATTGTTTCAAATACTCATTTCATTGGTTTTCTATTATTTCGGTTATTGAGAGCATTACTCCAGTATTTAATTTATAATTTTTTTGCTCAAATGTTTTGTTATGAAAATTCAAATTAATATTAAAGTTGCCATTCATTGAGTCATTCGTCCAAAACTTCTCAATTGGTTTCAAACATTTGACTTTAAAAAAGAGTGTCATTTAAGCCTTAAAATAAAGGGTCAATTATGAGGAAAATAGAATTAAATGTCAAATAAGTGGAAAATAATTTGAAAAATCATGATTTTGACAATTTTTCAAATAGACATAAACTTTATGACATAAAGAGATCACTAAATGTCTTCAACACATTTATTGGCATTGATTGCAATATTGACTGATAATATAGGCATTTGTCGATTAGTTGAGACATATTTCATGATTAATGTTCATTGCATTTGTCGATCAAAAGACAATCAAAGAAATAATCGGTTTTTAATATTTATCAAGGCATTACTAATTGATAAAGAGGTCGGTTCAATGAACAGAACATCTTTCAATCGCTTTCTATTTGTCATAACTTTTTGAGTGCAATCATTCATTTGATTGAATATTTTCATATCTGAATTAGTTGTCAGTCATTAAGAATTTGTTTTAAACTTTAATTTGTGGCAAAAACAACAGTAAAAACGAGTGGAGGAGTCCATTGCACACAACTTATCATTCTTTGAGTAGAGTTTATTCTCATATTTTTACGAAATTAAATATTAATATTTATCTAATACTTGACTAAATCTCGTAATACAAACCATTTTATGATTCATTGCATTTGTATAGAGTTAATAATGAAATAAAGAACAAGCCTTCCAAGACCCTATTATTTAAATGTCCAATAGTTTCACTTGATTTCATTTCTATTCTATTAATTATCCTAACTAGTTTGGGCCTGGACAAGGCCTGGACAAGGTCGGCAAGGGTTTGGTACAGTTGTCAAATTATATATATTTCGTTATAAATATCTTCGTAAATAAAAATTAAAGAAAATATTTAGGATACAAACCAATAGCTATGAGACGATCCAGTTTTCAATAACACGGTTTGCAATGACAAGTAGGCGTTAATCTTGAGCTCAAATCAGTTCTCAATTACTTTAATTTAGTCATTGAATCTCCAATTATTAGTCAATGAAATGGCTTTTTATTAAACAAAAAAATATTTGTTATTTAATATTAAAAACTCGTAATTAAAAACAGTAATCAATTAAACTTTAATTAAATTTATTTACATTCAAAGCAATAAATCGTCTAAATATTCATCAAATTCTTCGTCAATTGGCTTCTGGTAGTCAGGAATGGGTTGGGGTTTAGACCAAATATGATTGACAGAAGAAGTGCTTTCATTGGGATCAGTATTAGAAACACTGGTTTGGGGCTCATTTAAAAGGGATGTCTCATCAGTCGATTTGACGTCCGATGACTTTCTTTTGTCACTTTTTGCCGATTTTTTTCGTTTTTTGATTTCCTTTCTTTTGTGTTTATAATTGAGTTTTAGTGAACAGTCTTCACACAAACGGAGTTTCACTAAAGCGCTCTTCTTTTCACCCAATTCTTGGTAGGAAAAGAAGACTTCCCAACTCTTGAGTCCTTCACTGTGTTGGCAATGTTTGGCGCCACAAGTAAACTGACCCTTTCCATCCATCACTTCCTTCTCTGTCCTCCATCTCATTCCAAATTTGTTGTCTTTGTATCGGCTTAAGTCTGAAATACAATATTCTTTGAATAACTGATTGTAGTACTTCTTGGCCAGTCTTTGCCCCCACGAAAGTTCCTCTTCGGACACATCTTCTGTCCAAATGAACCGATGATTATCTCGGAGTACATCATATTCTGTTTTGTCTTTAGATGTGTTTCTGACCAGTTTTGAAGTACTTCCAGGATATGTCAAAATGTATTCATTGACTAATAGTTTATGTCTGGAGTAGGCGTCCAGTGATTGGAAATTAGTTCTCAGTTTACGTTCATTTTTGTCCAATTCCTCAACCAATTCATTCTTCGAAGGCTTATGTTTTTTGATGGCATTTGTAGGCAATTGTCTCTGGAATTCACTTCTTTTGTTTGCAATTCGTTTGTCTTCAGCTTCACTTTCAGTATCGAAGTTGGAGTCATAATCTCTACTCATCTCTGGATCCGATTGTCAGAACATTTATGGAAAGAATGTCTGCAAAAGTTGTTTAAATAAACATTGAGTCAAAAGGATATGCATTTGTCGGTTGGTTGTGATGTTTAATAAGAGATGGCGTTAATGCCTGACTCGATGCCACTCTTTATGCTGTGATATGTGTCTCAACAATGCGTTCAATAAAAGAGTGACTCTTTTGACAGTATTTTGGGTGTAATCGACGTTAGACTCATCGCAGACTCGACTCTCACTCTGTATTGTATTGTCATTTGAATCACAGCATTGACTGACTGTTGACTCAACTGAACGCCAATTGCTTTTCTCTTAATTAGCTTTAAAGTAGTTATTAATTAAAAACACTCTCAACTCAAAGCCAATTATTCGATCAGAAGATGTCTGAAACGGCTAACAATGATAATCAAAAGGACCAGGAGCCTAAAGAACAGAAAAATGGTGAACAGAATGGAGAAGAAGAGAAAGACAAGACTCAGATCGCCGTCAAAGAAATGAAAGCAATCGTTTTGACCGGATTTGGCGGTTAGTGTCGGCGACCACTCTTTCCTCGACTTTAATTAAATGACAAAAGTCTGAAACGATTTTGTTTTGTGTTTAGGTCTGAAATCAGTGAAAGTCATGAAACGACCGGAACCTCAGCTCTCAGAAGGAGAGGTTCTCATCAGAGTTAAGGCCTGGTATGTACTGATTGTCAATCTTTGATAACACTTTACTCATATCACCGGCTTATTAGTCAACACTTCTCTCCATTTGCTTCTCAATTATCCAAATATTTTAAGACTTTATATCGAAAACGAAAAACAATTTTTGAATATTTGATTTGCGATAACACTATATAGCGATAGACATGTCTATAGACTGCGAATGAATGAACTTTTAATTATAACTCACTTTTAATGCATTTGAACTCACATTCAATTAAATTTTGTCAAAACAATTAGAAACATATGAAAAGCGATTAATTGATTGATTGAATGGATGAGTAGTTTAGACCCGCATTCAATTTAAAGCGATTCATACGATTCCAGATGTTTTGCTCAGCTATTGATAGCAATGGATAGCTATGGATAGCTATGGGCACAAAAGGGTGTAGTTTTCAATACTTTTCAATTGAGTAAATGCAACGCTATTTCCAATTAAACAAATGAGTCATTCAATACCACTATAATTATAAGACAATTGTTTTCCAGCAAATGATTCACAAATGTGTAACAAATACTCTTTTTTGGTTATTTCAAAAGTGGTCTTAACTTTCCTGATCTGATGCTAAGACAGGGTGTTATAGACAACCCGCCAAAATCTAAGGCTCCATTCGTTATGGGCTTTGAGTGTGCCGGAGAGGTGGAGGCCGTCGGCGAAGGAGTCAAAGGTTTGTCAATCCTTTAAACTTATTTCTATGAAATTATTTATTCAAAAAGACATCCGAGTCGGGGATCGAGTGGCGGCACTCAGTGAATCTCGTGCCTGGGCTGAACTGGTGGCTGTGCCAGCTAAGTATGTCTATAAAATACCGCCGAAGATGAGCTTCCAAGATGCGGCGGCCATCACAATGAATTATGTGGTCGCCTACGCCCTTATATTCGGTATCGGAAACATTAAAAGCGGACAAAAAGTTTTGGTTCATTCGGTCGGCGGTGGAGTCGTAAGTCTCCCAAGTTTTTAATGTCTTCCAAATGATTGACTCTTTGATTTTCAGGGACAAGCAGTGGCACAGTTGGTCCAAACTGTGGGGGACATTGAGTTGTTCGGAACGGCTACTAAAGGCAAACACGAGTCGATCACAAATGTGAAGAACTTAATCGATCACTCGAGTGATTACGTCCAGGAAATCAGAAAGTAATTAATTTTCATAAAAGAATAGTTTTCACCAATTTTTCCCTTTTTAGGGACAATCCGGAAGGCATTGATCTGGTGTTGGACTGTCTGTGCGGTGATGACGTCAACAAAGGTTACAGTCTCTTGAAACCTATGGGCCGTTATGTCTTATACGGTATGTTGTCTTTGATATTTAATAATCACAGAATTGAATCAATTGTTTGAATGACAGGTACGTCATGTGTGGTCTCCGGCGAAACGAAGAGCTTTTTCAGTTTCGCTAAATCCGTGAGTTTTTAAGAATTTCTCTGACTTTTTGTTTTTATTTTTAGGCGCCTCTAAGTTAACGACAGGAGAGACCAAAAGTCTGTTTAGTTTAGCAAAGTTTGTAAGTCAAGACATATTCAGTGTTTAGGTTTAGTCTATCCTTTATCTCTGCCGTCAATTGACTACTTATTGACTAAAACTAACCCTCACTAATGAAAAGCAGTGTTTGTCTCTATTCTATTAATTTTCTGATAAAACTAAACATTTTGTCTTTTGGTTTACTTAACTCTTCGTCTTATCTATGATTTCGAGACATTTTATGTTTTCGATGGATGTATTGATTTAAGAGATGTTTAACCAATGGTTATCTGTTGTGTGCAGTGGTGGCAGGTCGACAAAGTCAGTCCAATGAAGTTGTTCGACGAGAACAAGACTCTGTCCGGATTCAATTTGCGTCAACTCCTATACCAACAGAATGGCGAGGAATACGTCCGCGACATTGTCGACCGAATCTATAAGCTCTACTCCGAAGGACAGATCAAACCATTGATCGACAGCACCTGGGCCTTTGAAGACATTCCCGATGCCATGCAGAAGATGCACGACCGCAAGAATGTGGGCAAAATTATCTTGGACCCTTTCCAAGAACCTATTCCAAGACCTCCTGAAGAAATAGTAGAGAAGAAGCGCAAAGGAAGTGCAAAATCGAAGGAAAACAACAAAGAAAAGGAAAACAAAGAGATTAACGAAGAAAACAAGGAAAAAGAAAAGTCAGAGTCTAAAGAGAAGGATAAGCCCGAGGGAGGGGACACTGCCGAGAAGGAGAAGGAGAAGGAGAATGGTGACAATTCCAAGTAAATGATCTGAAATTCGCTTTAGTGGAACTGTTTTTATGGCCACTGAATTGACTTAACTTTGATGTCATCTAACCATAAATTAAATGTTTTGCCAATATTTCTGATTATTGTTTATAAAAACAATTTTATTTTTCAATATTATATAACTTCTAATCATAAATATGACTAACATTTCCTAAACTATAATTAATTTGAATTTAATCCAAATGTAAAAGTGGTCTCGAAATGAGCCAAACATTCCATGAGATGTTTTCTATGCTCTAAATTGCAAAAGTGCTGAAAATTTTTGCTCATTTCCCATATTGTCAATCAATTTGTGATCCATTTATTTATTTTATTTTTTAATGTTCTTTCATTTCTTAATAATCACTTACTTCTAGTCTTTTCATTCATTGATTATTAATTATATACTCAAAAGCCGTTATTTTCGGTCAGTTAAAACTCCTCTCCTCTACGGCTCTTTCAAAACGTCGAGTCCTCTTTCAAAAGTCAACTCTTGGGATAAATGTTTTAAAAGTGTCTAATTATTTGTATTAAATGTATTTTTAATGTAAATGTCTTAAAACGCCGGCAATTGTTGTGATCTATACACTGAATATACAATTAATTTCTTAATGATATTGTTTACGCGATAATAGTATTGTGTATTTCCTATACTTAACTTTTTTACTCTATTTGTCTAAACATTGAATCAAACATAAGAGCCATAACTCGTATCAAATGGTGCTTCAAATGAAATACTTTTAAAGCTTTTAATGTTTTCCCAATTAATGTATTCAATTGACTTTGAATTTATTCGAAATAAAATTGAATTTTTGTGACGGTTTTAGACAATTGTTTACCAATTTATTGACTTTATGTTGAAAGATAAAATAAAATTATTTCAAGTATCAAATTAAAAAACAGATAAAATTTAGGCAACATTTCTGACTTATAAAATAATTGAATTGTTTTGCCAAACATTTAAACGTCAGTAATTTGGATCTGAGAAGTTTTGTCAACGGGTGTGCTGTTCAGGTTCTGTAAGATCTCATCTCTGTTGATGACAACACTTCCGGTTCGAGAAACAATTTTGTTTCCCTTTTCGTTAATGATTTTGCAGTTTTCGAGTTCGACCTTTGCTTTGGATAAAGCGATTAAAGCGCTTCGGGTCTGATTATTGCCGTCCAGAACACAGTCGGTTAAGGAAACGAAGCCCGAGTGGATCATAACCAGACATTGCAGTTCTGAAGTGGCTTTTAGGGTAAGTCCATTGAAGACAAGTTTGTTTGCGTTGCAATTTATAAATAAATCGCCCACAGAATCGCTGGACTCCAGAATTATCTGATCGTTAGCACCGCCCAAACCATTAATCTCCAAATCGGTTTCAATCCATGGCAGTGTTTGGCAGGAATAGAGGCCGGGCATCACATAAATCTTATCACCGGAACTGACGCTATTCAATGCACGACTCAAACTGTTGTGAAACATAACCGGAGTTCCTGTTTCGTTGATCACCTTTTAAACAAATTAAACAATTGGTAAACATTTAATGAATGCTAAATTTGACTCACATTCGACAGCGAAGACAATATGTCTGTCGTCGACTTCAAAGTAAACCGTTTGGCAATTAAATGAATTTTATTCTCTTTGACAGACATATCATCATCGGATCCATTAGAGTCACCGCTGGTTCTAAGAGAGACGGCAATTATTCTCAAGTGTTTGTCTTCGAGTAATTTCATTTCGCGTTCTATGTCTTCGAGTCTGATCTTAAGTCTCATTGCTTCGATTAATTCGGTTTCATTGATATAATCGACGTCTGAATTGTCTTCAATACTGACATCAAACCAATCTTTGTTTGTATCAATCGAATCAATTTTTGTCTTCACATTCCAGGCCTCAGACAATAGTTTTCTAATTCTGTTGACAGTCGACTGCGGGATAATCTTGTCTTTGATGTCAAAGGCCAGTTCCAAACGTGGTCTAAGCCTGGTCTCAACGAAGATATCTTGAGAGGCCTCATTCACAGCCAACTCATCCCAAGGACGCCATAAATTTTGAAAAAAGAAACGGATGTGCTCGATTATGACTGCCGTCCTGTGGAACTCCTCGTCCATATCGCCATCGCTGATGACAAACAGTTGTGTCAGAGGAATGTTCACTATTTTAATATCTTTAAGCAGTTTCTCCTTTTCGTCGAACTGTTCGGCCGTTAATTCACTTTCTTTCGGATGAATTAATCGAATGACGACTGCAATCGCTTCCAACTTATTGTGCAAAACATCCATTACTTCAACTTCGAAGTCGTATTCAATGGACGTCACATTGGATCCACTGTTGGGAATAGTTCTCCAGATTGCATGCCATCCGATCGGCTCAATTGAATCGGTGACATAAGAGCAAAGGGTGTCATAAACTTCTTTGATGGAAACGTTGGCCAGAATTTGGTTGTAAAAAGAGCTCAGTTCTGATGGCATGAATCGGATCTTATAAATACTCGGACTTTCCTCTGATTCCACAAATGAATGATCCATTTCGGCCAAAATCAGTTACGCTTAAGAGTTAAAAGTGATTATTGAGATAATTGTCAGAATAATGGGGAAGAAGACAACTAAGTGATGAAATAGAAATCGTCCCGAAATGCGAGAATCATATGTTTTACTCATAAGAAATACTTTTTGACCGTTTCTTTCCTCTCAATTCAAACACAAACACTATTTGGCGCTAACTTTCTCTTCATATAAGACGTCAACTTTTCAATCACTATTCAAAGCTTTTCCACTAAATCCGCAAATTATTGGCAAATTTAGTCCATTTTCACTCTTAAGCAACAAATTTAAATAAAGTTTTAGTCGTTTGAATAAATATTATAAATCAAATTTAATTGTCGTCATATAATTAAATATTCAGTACTTTATGTACAAAATGTGAGCCCATATGTCATGCCTTCAAATTGTCAATAAGTGAACGAAAAGATTTCAAAACTTATTTGTCAACAATGGAGGCGATGGACACCAATTTCGATGATTTACTCCATAAAGCAGAACAATTAGCTGCAGATATTGATGGAGAGTCAGAACTGCCACGAGTTGAGCGAAATCTGAGACAATTGCTGGAAGCCGGCGATCAGTTGTGGTCCCGAACCAGTGCTTCCGTTTCGCGTCAGACCAATGATGTCAGGGCTTCAGTACTTCTCGGCACTAAAGGATATGATCTACAAAAAGTGAGCCAACAGTTGGAGTCTTTGAGTTCGGCCAAAAAGTTGGCCCCAATTGAATCGATCGCCGAAACAGACATCAAAGGTTTTCTGAAGAGTGAAAGAGAGAGCGCTATCGTCAGAATCATTGATGACATCCGTAAGTCAACCATTGAAAGAGCGGACAAACTCTTTGTAGATGGGCTGCAGAGGGAATGGGATGAAGAGAAGCTCAAAATATTAAATGCTTTGGTGGGACCGGAAGAAGACGTGATTGACTACACCTCCAGTTTCGATATCACAAGTATTCGGTCGCAACCAATTTCTCCGACAACAACACCGAAACCGCGCATATATTTCGAGCCGACGCTAATCGACACTTCAAACATCACTGCAATGAATGTTACAGAAGTTGCTTTTGCCAAAGAAGTTGTCAAATATGTGGATAAAGCAGTTTACGGAACCGTTCGTTCAAATGTGGCCAATACTTTCTATACGAAAGTGGCGAAGGAAACGGTCGGCGAATCTCTTATAATAGATTTGTGGGAAATGGTTACTACTATTGTGTCGAATGAAGTACCGGTTTCTTCTGACTCCAATCCGCTCGTCAACAGATGTGATCCTAAATTGAATACATTTTTGATACGTCAGTCAAAACTATTCCTTCAGAGAAAGTTTGTCCAAATGATGCAATCAATGGTCAATCCATCGTTAGTTTCCAATACCAGTCAATCGCCATCTGCTTTGTATAAACTCATCAAAGATTATCTGATTATCAAAACTCCATATTTGACGAGTTCGTCCCTCAACGTCTCTTTTGGTTCAACTAATATTTCTGGCAATTCCGAAGACGGATTAGTTGATGGAATTCCTATTTGGTGTTTTATTTGGCACTGTTTAAGAGCCGGTTGTGTGGAAGCAGCCATAGAAGTGGCCCAAAAAGGCCCCATTTGGGTCATCAATGACATGATCGCAGTTTTACGGGAATACAGACAAAGCGAAGACAGACGTCTCAGTCAGAAAACAGAGAATCAAATCAAAGTGTTGTACAAAAAGTCTATTCGATTGAGTAATGATGTCTATAAGAAGACTGTCTTTTCGATGTTAGGCTCCTGTGGTATCTCAGACTTTCACTCAGAAGTTTTGGATAAAGTCGACGACTTCTTATGGCTTCGGTTGAGTCAAATTCAAGTTTACGTCAAGGACTTGGAAGGGGACGAGTCCTTTATGTCTGTGGGTTCCACATCTTCCCCCTCTCCTTCAGTCGACAGATTGACGTTCAGTAAACTTAAACAACAAATAAGTGAGGAATTTGGAGAAACGTATTTCAATGCAAAGGATCAGCCCTTCATGTACTTCAAGGCATTGTTTCTGACCAATCAATTTGAGTCGGCCATAGAGTTTCTGTTCCGAATCGACGCCTATCGCAGTCACGCCATTCATATCGCTATAGTTCTCAATGAAATGGGGCTTTTGATTATTCCGGCCTTCCATCTAAAAGTACCGCTCCTTTCACGACAGACCAAAGACCCATCAGGTGTTCAGAGACTAAACTTTGCAAAACTAATAACAATATATACGCGAAAATTCGAAACAAAGAATGCAATTGAAGCCATTTATTACTATTATCTGTTGCGCAACATTAGAGTCGCTTCCGGCGACAATTTGTTTATCACTTCGGTGTCACAACTCGTGAGAGATTCGAAAAATTATGACACACTTCTTGGTTATATGGGCGGAAACGGTGTTCGTGTTGCCGGTGCCATCGACCGGTTCAATAATGATGTTACAGTAATTATAGACAAAGTGGCCACTGATCTCGAAGACAGCGGACAGTTCGAAGATGCTGTCAAACTGTACGACTTGGGGTCTAAACATGATAAAGTTCTGCAACTTCTCAACAAAATGATCAGTCCATTAGTTCCAGAACGAAAAGTAGCCGACTCTAAGAGGACTCGTTTGGAGACACTGGCCCTCAAATTAGCCGAAAGGTATTCAATTTTTTAATTTTATTTTTTATTAACTATTTTTATGCTCAGATATTGCGGACAAGAAACAAAAGCATCGCCAGAAGTGACCCAAACTTTCTATCTTCTGCTCGATTTGATGACATTCTTTGATTACTTTCATAACCAACAGCATAACGACGCCCTCGACGTAACTCTTTATAAAACTAAATCCTTTCGAGTGATTTCATATATTATATTCATTTGATTTCAGACAATAATCAAACTAAAAATCCTTCCCTTCCGGAACCCAGACATCGACACAAAAGTCAATCAGTTTAGTCGTTACGCGGAAGAGGTTCGGAGGAATATTCCGGATATTTTATTGGCGGCAATGAATATATTATATTCTCAATACAAACAATTGAAGTATATTTCAATTCTTTTTGTTTTCTATATGTAATCTTTTGAATCGATTTTAGATCATCGACGCCACGAACTATCGATAAGTTTGGTATAATCGGTGATATGAGTAACAAAGAGCAGGTTTGTCGTCTATGTTATTGTATCATTTTTGTAACTATGATTTATTGGTCAGATTTGTACTGAAATTCGTCAGAAGGCGAGGGCTCTGATCACTTACGCCGGAATGATTCCCTACAGAATGCCCGGCGATACCAATGCAAGACTTGTTCAGTTGGAAGTACTCATAAGTTGATGGACTTTCCCACAATTTATTTCATTTTAAGCTTTTAATTATTGAATATTCTCTCGAATAAAGATTAAAGGAATTCACTAAACATTTTGAGTTGAATTCAATTGCAAATTATTTGATTATTAAAAAGAGTTTTGTATTTGACTTTCCTCTAATGATAGACATCTGTTTAACCATTGATGTCATTATTGAAAATCTAATTACTTAACAGTTGTCGCCAATTTATGTTTAGGTAATTCAATATTAGCTTAAATTCATTGGTTTTAATGATAATCATTAAATTATAGCAAAAATGATTAAAAATGATTAAACTGTGTTTTAAAAGAATTTTTTTTAAAGAATTGAAACTAAAATCAATAAAAGTCTAACGTTTTGTTTGGACTCAAACTCCGATTGTTTTTATATAAATCGCTTACATAAGCAAAAAGTGATAAATTATTTACACTTTTTTCCCTTTGTTTTAATTAATGGTTAAGTAAATGAGTGAATGTTTTATTAATATTGTCAGCAATCTCTTTGAAAATCGCTTGAATTGACCTTAAAGAGTGATAATCTGGTAATAATAATCTGATAAAGAGTGATGAAAGTTGGTTGATTCAAATATGGATGACAACCAGTTCACAGGTATTTACCGCTCAATTACTCCATTATCTCATTCATTTGGTCCTCATTTTGGTCACAAATGTCCGACAAATGAATAACTCATTAAAACGAATCTAATTTGCGATCAAAATATTGGTTTATTATTGTCTTAAGTGTAAAGAAAAACATATTTTTGGTTAAATTTGGTTATAATTTGAAGTAATTGGTTCGGATTAGTCTAAAATGTCTAATTCTGAAGATATTTGCCGTGTCTGTCGATCGGAAGCGCTTCCAGATAAGCCACTGTATCATCCATGCATTTGCACGGGAAGTATTAAATACATCCATCAGGACTGGTAGGCATTTGGAGTAACCTTGAGTTTACTGCGATTCTAATTATCATTTGATCCATAGTTTGGTCCAATGGTTGAAATATAGTGAGAAGGAGTACTGCGAGTTATGTAACCATCGCTTCTCTTTCATTCCCAGTAATCATTACTTCAATTGTCTTCTATTCAATTGAAACTAATTCTGTTGTCTATAGTCTACTCTCCAGATATGCCAAAAAGGCTTCCGATTCGTGATATTATAAGTGGTCTCTTCGGCAGTTTGGGAACAGCTGTCCGATATTGGATCCACTATACTCTGGTGGCGGTCGCATGGCTTGGAATAGTTCCTCTGACTGCATGTCTGTTCCCTTTTGAGTTGAATTCAATTGAGATATTAAAAGACTTGTTTGATTACAGACCGGATATACCGCTCATTATTTAGTAATTCAATTAATTCAGTGCTGACTCTGCCGTTAGATATGTTCAGCACTGAAAACATTATATCCGACGGATTTTACGGCTGTTGTGTCGTCACCTGTACTTTGAGTGCCTTCATTAGTCTTATTTGGCTGAGAGAACAAATTCTGCGCGGAGGAGGTCCCGATTGGCTCGAGCAACAATTCAACGCACACAATGCTGTGCCTCCAGTCCAACAAAGAGATAATCAAAATGACATTAATGACGCCATTGATGATGACAACAACGATAATAACGATGAAGGAATTGGTGACGAACCCGACGAAGAAGAAAACGATGGTTTGGATGCTGGCGAACCTCAAGTGGTTAACCATAACGTCGGAGATATTATCGAAAACCAAAACGAGCTCCAAATTGTTGACAATCAAAACCCAGTGAACGGCGCCATTAACCCTCCGGTCGACGCGGCCGCAGCTCAAGATTGGAATCCAGCAGTTGATTGGGACCGGGCTGCAGAAGAGTTGACCTGGGAAAGGGTCTGTATTGTCATATTTTATGGCTCATTGTTGATCAATATTTGTTCCGATAGATACTGGGTTTGGACGGCTCACTCGTCTTTCTAGAGCACGTATTTTGGGTGATATCTCTGAACACACTGTTTATCGTCATCTTTGCGTTCTGTCCCTTCCATATCGGAAACTTCATTATCACGAAAATGAATTTCGAGAACACCATCTCTACGACACATTTGGAGGGTTTAGTCACCACTTTATGCGGTTATTTAGCCGTCGGTATGATTCTAGTCATTCTTCATGGGTTGGCGTCAATCACGCGCTTCCGTCGAACGGAGCGTCTGTTGGGCTTATGTTATGTTGTGGTCAAAGTGTCCCTCTTGTCAGTGCTGGAAATCGGAGTGTTCCCTCTTGTGTGCGGGGGTTGGCTCGACATCTGTTCCCTTCCAATGCTAGACTCTACCATTCAGGATAGAATCAATAGTTTCCGTTTAGCGCCGGGAACATCACTTTTCATTCATTGGTTGGTTGGAATGGTGTACGTCTTCTATTTCGCCTCATTCATTCTACTGCTGAGGGAAGTGCTACGACCAGGTGTTCTCTGGTTTCTCCAAAATCTAAATGATCCGGACTTTAACCCTATTCAAGAGATGATTCATTTGCCAATCATTGGTCACATTCGTCGCTTCTTAGCCTCTTTGGTGATATTCGGAACAACAGTTCTGCTTATGATATGGTTTCCCGTCTGTATTATACAGAAAGTGATTCCGGAATTCCTTCCCTATAATATCGTTCTTTCGAAGTGAGTATCCATTGATTTAAACCTATTTTTGATTGAATGCTATATTAAAGTAAATGTTTTCATTCTAATGAATCAGTGAATCTCCCGTTAGTGAACTGTCGTTAGAGTTTTTGCTCTTACAACTGGTGCTGCCGGCCCTACTTGACCATGGTCACCTGAGACAATGGCTTAAAAAGCTGATTCGTGGCTGGTGTCTTGTTGTCTCTTATTTATTAGACATCAGATCTTATCTTTTAGGAGATGTACAGCCGTTAGAAGAAAACAATGAAGACAATAATGAAAATGATGGCGAAAATGTGGGACTCAATGGTCAGATCCCTAATGAATTGGGACAAAACGGTTTCGTTAGACCACAACTATTCTCAATGAGAATTTTCTCATTACTGGCTCTGACAGCACTTTCTCTCCTATTCGGCGGTTTCTTTGTGCTCACAGTTCCGGTCATTGTTGGCCGCCGTCTGATTGGTCTTTGGATGGGAAGTGTCAAAGTTCATGAACTGAATACCGCTGCCTGTGGTCTATATGTAGGTCTTGTCATGACTAGAGTGACAACTCTTCTCTGTTCTTGGATTCCAAGGGGTTATTCCGCTATAATCAATAAAATTAAGGAATGGTTTATCATCACATGTAAAGCCGTATTATCTGCTGTCGTTCTCTTGGGTTTAATTCCACTCCTCATTGGATTACTATTCGATGTGGTTATCATTATTCCACTGCGCGTTCCACTCAACCAGAGTCCTATCTTTTACTTATGGCAGGACTGGGCTTTCGGTGTTCTCCATACAAAAGTTATTTGTGGAATAGCTATGATGGGGGAGTGGCGGCTCAGAGAAGTCCTCGAAGAGGTATATATTAGTTTCAAGTGATTACTTTTAATTTGACCATTACGAAATATAGATTTACCATGGTGGACTTACACATATAAATCTGAAGCTTATACTTATACGTCTGGCACTGCCAGTCGTTCTGACTTTGGGTCTTATTCTAGCCGTTCCGTACATCGCAGTGAACAGCTTTTTGCCTATATTTGGCATATCTATGGAAATGCAGAATATTCTGAACCGACGGATACATCCATTGCTGTTATTCTGTACGGCAGTCATATATCTGATCCATTGGCAAATCCATAAATTCTATCGACTCTACGAACACATCAAAAACGATAAATATTTAGTCGGTCGTCGATTAGTTAACTACGACCCCATCACCCGAACACTACGGCTTCCCACTCCTCTCAACGATTAATTTATTGTAATTTAGATTTCAGTTATTGTTTATTAAAATTATTTCAAATTCTATTCGAAAACGATTTTAGTTTTGTTTCGAAAGAAAAACAAAGTACTGATTATTAAACCGATTTTCGATTCAAATGTATATATAATTTACTAATTATTGAAAATAAAAATCTATTTGTTTATTAAAATTTTATTTGCTTTAAAATAAATAAACTTATTATTAATAAAAGTGTATCAGAAGTTGGTCTTATACTTCTTGACCTCAACCATTAGCTGATGAATGTTAATGAGTTCACTTCGGTTCGCATTATTTTTAAACACGTTTTGAGAAACAATTTTACTGAACCGATGATAGTATTGAATGATTTGTGTCAGAGCCGACTGTTGAATATTATTGCCGTTTTTGAAGTTTGTGAAGTCAGTCATTACTTCTTTGGATATCTCTTCGAGCGCTTTACGCCATCCACTGTTGAATGACTTAATCAGATTCGTTACTTTAGGTTCTTCGCGTTTAAGAGCTTCCGAATCGTTTTTGTCGATATAAGACTCGCAGTCCTTCACGAATGCAATCATTCCTCCAAAATGCGGACAAAGAAGTTCTTCGACAAAGTCTTGAATTCTTTTATTTAGCATTTGTTTAATGTTTTCCGACTCTTTTGAGTCCTCTTTCTTACGTTCGATAAGAACTCCTAATATCATGTCGTAGTTATTGATTATGAATATCAACTGTTCTTTCGGGTTATGGAAGAGGGAAGCCATCTTTAAAATCAGGTTTTCCACTTCGTTCTGAAGAACGCCTAACAGAATGGAAACCCTTTCATCGGGAAAGGTATCGTTTATAGTCATAATAGATGCGGAAAATTCTGCATATCTTCGAGTGATATAATGGGGTCGAGTGTCAAACGGCACCAGTTTTTGAGTATCGCAAAGTCGTATACTCTGAATATGTAACTGAAAGACAAATTCAAATCGGGGCCAAATTAACTTAACGATTGACTCCCAGTAGAAATCGAGTGTTGGAACCGCTCTTTTGTGAGCCAACAGCCGATATCTATAGATAATATGGAGACAAACAAAGAGCGCAATCGAGTCATAACTCGAATGAAAGATGTCTTCGATATGTTTTATCATTAAAGAGAAGGTTTTACCCAAAACTAATCCAAACAATTCTTGAGCTGAGTTGTGGTTTGCCATAAAGAACTCGGATATAAAAAGATATTCACGACATGCATTGTCCACGAGTGCGAACTCATGTGAACGGAATAAACTTTCCAAAGGATATTTGATCTCACTTTTAATAGCCACGTGGGGCACAATTAGTGGTGCCTCCAGGTCTGTAGTCAGTACACTCTCTCGGTCTCCGATTGTGAAAACAGTCGACCGATTCTTAAGGGAATGTTTACTCATAAATAGAGAGGAACGCGATTTACTGCCGGTGTCTTCTGCACCCATCAGGTCATCCTTATCGGGCACTTCTTCGAATTGCAGTTTTGTTAATCGGTGGACATATTCTTTGAAGTAAGAGAAGTAGACTCTACTCATAGTCTCAATGTATTCGGATTGTATCTGTTGGGCCACTTCTCTGTCGTGGCTCAGAAGGAACTGATAGAAGAACTTATTCTTAAGTAAAGCGTTTTGTGGTATTGAATAGTTTGTCATCGCTTTACGACTCGATTGGATTTTCTTCAGACAATATTCTCTCACTTTTGTTATGGCTTTGATTTTAAGATTGTTGAGGATCTGTAAAACATCACTACAACTCTTGGCCTCTCGAAAGTCTTGTTCCTTAACAAAACTGATCTTATGGTCCAAAACATACAACTGTTCCAGAAATTCCTTTTCTGAGGCCGGAGTGTCGATAATGTGTGAAATGACAGCTTCAGAGACAATCATGTCGTCCACAAATTGACTCAAATGCGAACGAATCGATTGTTTGTTCCGAAGTCTTTGGTTGAGAGACACCGACAGCTCCTGAAGTGATAGTATTTCCTGACAAATGTTACCCAAATCTGCCTGAAATGCACACAACATTCCCTCCAATCTCTCTAATATCTGATCCGAAGAGTTAATTTCAGAGTGAAGTGAAGCGATGGCTTCCGATTGACGAATATAGTCATTGACCGAAGCGTTTTCGATGTCCGTCAAAGACTTCTCCACTTCTTTGGAATACGAACGCAAATCAACGCCCGACTGAAGAACCTCTTTGACAAATTCTTCGCCCAAAGTGTGGTCCACTTCATACATTGCTAAAGACAAACATAATTGGTTTTACAATAATTGTAAATTACAATTTGTAATATTAAATTGAGCAAACACAATTATGATACCATTATCCAGCTTAGAGTCACTCATTTTGATCGATTTAAATGTTCAAAACAAAATATTTGACATCACTTCAATGGTAGTCAATCTTATGAACAATGTATTTTTAAATACTATCTTGGGTAAACAAAAGAAGCAAGAGTAATTTATTAATGACCACTGCTTAGCTTTTAAACTAAAAACATATTTTCTGCGCCTTTTGTTTACCTAATAATTATTTTTAGTGGTTATACGTCTACTTGCAGTAAAAGTAAACATCAATTTCGTCATCACTTCATTAAACACTCTCTCTCTCTCTCTCTCTCTCTCTCTCTCTCTCTCTCTCT
>JAQIWP010000474.1:0-25149 GCA_034695525.1 Euzetes globulus
CTGAGTCATAAAGTCATAGCAACTGATTGTTTTTGGTCCAAATCCCCGAAATGACTTATAAAGTCCGGTCTTTATTTACCAGGGAAAACGGTATATAACTTTTATAACGTTAGTCAACCAATTGGTTCAACAAAACTGACTGATTGTGTGTTTGAGTGTATGAGTCAATAGAGGGCACAACCATTCAGTTCATTGAATACAAAACAAAAACTCATTTTCCTTTGAATACGTTTGGAATTGTATTGACTTTGTTTTGGATTTTAATTCAATTAAATTAAGGGTAAAATGGGGTCAAAGATGGCACAAACCAATTGGGAAATGGCTAATAATGTGGAGTGTGTCCAAAGTATTGATGAAATCTACAAATATAACCGCAAACAACAACAGGACATTCTGACGGCTAAGCCCTGGGAAAAGGAGTCAGTTCTTTGAAATTATTAGAAAATTACAGTTTAATTGTTTTCATGTCTTGTCGTTTAGTCCCCACTATTTCAAAGACATCAGAGTCAGTGCGTTGGCACTTCTTAAGATGGTTATGCACGCCAGGAGTGGCGGAACTCTTGAGGTTATGGGCCTTCTGTTGGGTAAAGTGGACGCCAATACTATGATTGCGATGGACTCGTTTGCACTGCCAGTTGAGGGCACGGAGACCCGAGTGAACGCACAGGCCCAGGCCTACGAGTATATGGCCGCCTACACCGAGTCCGCTAAACAAGTGGGACGACTCGAGAATGTGATCGGATGGTATCACTCACACCCGGGATATGGCTGTTGGTTGTCAGGCATTGATGTCAGCACTCAAATGCTTAACCAGCAGTTCCAGGAGCCATTCGTCGCCATTGTTATAGATCCGGTCAGAACGATATCTGCCGGAAAAGTCAATTTAGGAGCGTTTAGGACTTACCCCAAGGGTTACAAACCACCGGATGAGGGCCCGTCTGAGTACCAAACAATTCCTTTGAACAAAATTGAAGACTTCGGCGTTCATTGCAAACAATACTACTCTTTAGACGTGACTTATTTCAAGTCATCGCTGGACCACCGTTTGCTCGACTCCTTATGGGATAAATATTGGGTCCACACTCTTAGCTCTTCCAGTCTTCTCACTGTAAGCCATATGACTTGTTTTATGACTATTGTCATCGCTATTCCCAATAATTTAGAACTCGGACTACACAACGGGACAAATCTTTGACTTGTCTGACAAATTGGAACACTCAGAGTCCCAACTGGGGAGGGGAGGCTTTATGCTCGGTCTCGACCCTCACGAGAAGAGGACTGAAGACAAACTCTCAAAAGCCACCAAAGACAGCTGTAAGACAACCATTGAAGCCATTCATGGATTGATGTCTCAGATAGTGAAGGACTCACTCTTCAATAAAGTGGTTCCTTAACTCTATTTATTCAAATCATTAATTTTCAATTCTGGAAACTATTTTCCATTATTTAAAGGCATTAAAAGTCTCTAAATTGTCACACAATTTGTATTAATAATCAATAAAATATTGTTTTATAAACAAAATATAATTTTGAGCCAAAGTTTGACCAAAAAGTGGGCAAAAATTGGTTGAAATAATCGATTTTCATATCATTTCAAGTTTAAGAAGATTTGTCGTAATTTTTGAACTCAAAACAAATGGACTTTTAATTTATTGACGTTTTTTGACAATAAATGAATAAAATAATCAAATCTTTCATTAGTTTTAATTGAATAAAAGGCAAGTCTTGTCAGAAACGGAGACAATTCCAGAAAAATGGATGATTACTATTGTGTCGAAGAGGTTTCCGACAATGAACTCATCGATAGCAGGTTTGTCATCAATTATATCTTGGCCAAAGACCCGTGTCGATTAAATCGATTTATTAATTGTCTTCATATTTTAGTAGTGATGACGAAGACTTCAAATCATTGTTCACATGTGTGGACTCCGAAGAAGAAGATTTTGAGACCGAAATGGAAAGGGAGAGACAGAGTCACGTGAATGGCGTTCATAAACCCATCCCATCGACACAGCCATCAAAGAGCAAATCTGAAGCAGACGGCGAAGAATCAGATTCCGAGACCAAAAACGACGAACTCTTTTATGATCCAACATCCGATGAAAACGACCAGAAATGGGTCGACAATCAAAGACCCAAACCATCAAAAAATAGGGGCAGTACTTCCACTGCCAGAAGAACCCTTACGAGCGACGCGACACTCAACTGTCCGGCCTGTATGGCACTCCTGTGTCGCGACTGTCAAAGACATGAGATATACCGAACCCAATACAGAGCTATGTTTGTCTTCAATTGTCGGATAGATTTCACAGAAAAACTTCAATACAAAGAGAAACAGAAGAAACGAAAACGTGACCCGACTTTTGATGACTTCAATCGAATGGACACCTATTTCGGGGTATTTTGTGATCAGTGCAACACTCAGGTGGCCGTCTACGACAAGGATGAGGTCTACCACTTCTTTGGTGTTTTGGCCAGTTTTTGAATAATTCACTCAATGTTTTCATTAAATCATTTATTTTGTTAATAATTTATTCATTCATTGATTATTAAAATCTAAGATACCAAGGTATAATGACAGAACAAATAAATTTTATTCAAAAACATGTTTTCGTTTGTTTATAATCCGATTATGACTTTGAGATATCATTGATTCTAACCTTCAATGTATTGATTAGTAGTCCATTCATTACTTACCCGTTCACTCAGAAGAGATATCATAATAATTATCTGTGCTTAGATAGAGAGCACTCTAACAAGATCATTAACAAATTATTATTGCCAATCGATTTACATAGGGCACACATGGTCAATTTCAGTTCGATAAACTGCTCGATTAATACTTCATAGAATGAATTAGCGAGCAACTCACCAGCTTTGTTTCCACTTGATAGTTGCCATATGCTGAATAATTTATTTCAAAAGTAAATCCCGAATTTATACATGGTTGTTTGTTAAACTAGGTCAAACAAGAGTTGAAGAGAAGTGTGTGTGCTGGCCAACTTGAATGGACAGCTCACAAACAGACAAGTGTTTCGGAACTATGCTTTCTCCTCACAAAAGAAGTTTTGTTGGCTCCGGATGTCAGCAAATTCGTGCTTAGAGTTAATCAAATTCCTATTCTTATAGGTCGGGGACATTCAATACTGACTTTGACTCTACTATTCGTTTATTTTTTCGACAAAATATGAGAATATCGCAAATTTGATTAAACTTGTGATCTAATTTTGAAAAATGAAAATGATCCTATTAACAATTCTAATCTGTACTTTTGAATAATAAAGTTGTCGTTATGAGACTGCGTTAATCACATCATCAGATTCCTGAAGAATGGGTTGAATGAAAAAAAACAATTCTATACTTACGTAGTATTTATATGAATCACACGATTTCGACAATCAATTTGCGAATTTAATCGAAATTTTTTATATTTCCGATTCACTGAATATTTAAAAAAAAGTTTTCATTTCCTCTCTCTTTTGAAATTCTCAATTGAATGAAAAGAATTCAAGTATTGATGATTTCATAGCAAACTATTGGAGCAAATTTTCGCTCTAATATTTCTGTTATTATAAATTTCCTGTAATTAATGCTAGATTATTTTCTCGTACTGCATTCCTAGTAATTTAAATATTATAGTTTGTAATACAATTCTTTATTGTTATTATTCAGTCAATCGATTGATACAAATATTGATTTTTTATTTAGACAAATCCAAGAGCAAATCCATTAAAAAATAACGAGAGATTCTTTATTAACGACTTTCACTGTTTCTTAAAGTAATGTTAAGAAGACTGAAAAATGTGAATCTCAGGTATCGAATGGAAACGTAAAAATCTCAAAACCATTTCTGAAGATATCCATCGATTTAATGCACACTAAGATGACTTCAATTTCTCTTCAAAGAAAATGTTTATCATTTTTGACTCATCTCTGAATCATTTCTATTGAAATCGAATTTTTTCAGTAGTTCTCACAGTTTGTCGCATTTTTGCATCCAGCTCTCTGTCAGCTCAGGGCGATATTCAGATAACAACTACTCAAAAGCTTTTCATATCAATGAATAATTCCGATAAGAATTCACGTTTTGTTCTCTTAGTTTTTGCAAATAATTTCTGATATCCTAAGCTTTCATTAATACTCGACTACAGCACAGACTAATTGAGAATTACTTTTGGCGAAAGCAATGGCACACAGGGCTGTCATCTTCAGGTTTGAGCATCACTTCAAGACATTAGTCGTTCTCGAGATCGGAATAATGGTTCGAAACTAAATAAAACTCAAGTCATTTATCGATTTTTTCTTTCAATTCAATTATTTAATTCTAATTCTCTTAAAGTCTGACACTTAAGAGGACTGTGTTTTGCGGCTCTTTTATATCGTTAGCAGATTTGAGGCATTCATTTATCTGCAGAGGAATTGGATTTCGATTCCGAGTCTCACATATTTCGAAAGTACAGCTCATAGGAAACAATAAATTATTTGATTCCAAACCTTCTTATATATCAAATTTTTATTGATATATTTTTATTGATATTTTCATATAAATGAATGAATGGATATACCATTGAATTTCCAAACCTAACCAAAAAATACTCGTTTAATATCTAATCTCTAGTAATGACTAATCATTTGATTCGTTTCATAAAACGCCAATTAATGGCATTAATTAAAATTCATTTCATTTGTTGCACAACATTTGAAGGAACAAATAATTAAAACATTTTTCTCAATAATTCAATGAAAGACAATGCAATTGAAGAGCTAACAACTCAAACAGAGAGTCAGATACTGTGCAAACCGTATACAACAGATTCATGACATGACAATTATAGTCACATCACATCCAACACAATACTAAACAATAAAATAAACCAAACCCTGACTTAACGATAATTATACAGATTTTTATTTATAAATATTAACTCATTTTAGTCATCGCTTAAATATGTTTTCAACAAATAAAAAATTTATTGTACTTAAAGATAAACTAATCGATGAAATTCATGATAAAAATGCGACAAAATTCTTAAAACGGAGTCAATTAAATATTTATTAGCACTCATATCATATTCTTGATAAATATTTAATCGAGTCATTAATTTAATGAATCAATAATTAAAAAAGTCACTAAAAATCCAATACTTTATACAAATATGTATAGAATTTTAATAAATTAACGCCAATTAACGCATGACTACGGAAACAGAATATTCTTTACTTATTTCCAAATCAGAATGATTTGAACATAAAATTCAAAGCAAATGAAAAATTGATTCTATCTAAATTTAATTAATTAGTCTCTGAATAAATTACTAATACTTTAATCTTCTCTCTGACGGAAAACTTAGAATAAATTTTTTCCTCGTCTGAAAAACTAGATATCGATTTAAATAGAAAAAAAATCATAATTTAGTGAATAAGTTTCAGTTCAATAAGCTTTCGGTTAATTTTAAAATTAGTTTATCGTTTGTTTTCAACGTTCATTGGTTTTTGCAAAAACTGATGAATCGTTAACAGACATGTATTTAGAGAAATATTGTTCAGAATTATTGATTGAAAGTTTAAATTGCAATAAAAAAAACCAAAACAAAGCTGTTTTGCATTCACTCAGAGCTAAATGTTTTTACTTTTTAAACACTAATCAGAAATCGTTTTGTCATTTAATCGATTTTTTTCTTTTTTTTCGGTCGAAGAGTCGACAGAAAAGTTTCTCCAAATAAATGGTGTTTAGACTTAATTATGTGTAAAATTTTATTATTTTTAGTAAAATCAAGCGATTGAATGAGAGATATCTTAAAATCTCTTAAATTGATTATCAATTCTAATGGTATTTAGGATTTGAAACAATTTGTATATTATTTTTTCGAATACTTTTAAAACTAATTTAATACTAAAAATCAATAGAAAAACCAAACAATTAAACCATTAAAAGAATCGATTGATTTGTTCAGAGGATTACAAAAATTCTTGAATTCATAGAAAAACACAAATTAAAAGAGATTTTAAACTTTTTAAAGAATTTTTATTAATGAGATAAAAGATAATAATAATAATTATTAGAAATATTTTATATTATATATAATATTTATATTTATATACTGTATATAATCGAAGATTTAGAGCAAAAATTAGAGACAAAACACACCTTTAATTGAGTTTATAATTTATAGTACAAAAGAATAAGTGATTTGAACTGCAATTCACAGAAAAAAAAGTATTCAATAAAGAGATAAATGGTTTTCAATGGAATATACGATTTGTGAGTCAATGTATAAGTTTTGTTGTTTTCTGAAGTGAGAGATAAAATCCAACAATTTTTGCAAATTCAAAGACAAACTGAACTTTTTTCAGCAAATTATTCGGTTTAAGAACAATGAGTAAAAAGAATATTAATTTTTCAAAGACTTTCTAAAATCAATCAATTTTTTCAATTTTCAATCAAATGTTTTTCAATTTTTGTTTTTTGTTTGATTCAAATAATGTTTACAATCGTTTAATGCATTTTTTAATTATATATAAATTACAGATCCATTGACTGAACCCGAAGTGACTCTTCATTTAGATGTCATCATTGTTACGAACTCTGCACCAAATCAAACAAAAACAGACCAAACATTAAATTTAATCAAAAGTCAAACCGTTTATGTCGTCCGAAGCAATAATCGACATAAACAGCACAATAAAGGACAGAATAATAGAGAAGAGTGGAGACTAAGAGAGGATTAGAGTCTAAGAGACCACATAATAAATGTTTAGGAATCGACGCAAACCAACAAAGAAGTCTAAAACCCGTTTTGTGAGTAACGAAAACAAAGAGTACAGACCTTCATAGTTGACTTGTCCGTCGCCATCGATGTCAGCTTCTCTGATCATCTCATCGACCTCTTCGTCGGTCAGTTTTTCACCCAAATTGGTCATTACGTGACGAAGTTCTGCAGCGCTGATGAAACCGTTGCCGTCTTTGTCGAACACTCTGAACGCTTCTCTAATCTCTTCCTCCGAGTCCGTGTCCTTCATTTTGCGGGCCATCATTGTCAGGAATTCTGGAAAGTCAATGGTTCCGTTGCCGTCGGCGTCCACTTCATTGATCATATCTTGGAGTTCGGCTTCTGTGGGATTTTGACCTAATGATCTCATGACGGTTCCCAACTCTTTGGTGGTGATGGTGCCGTCACCGTCTTTGTCGAATAGAGAAAAGGCTTCCTTGAATTCAGCGATTTGTTCTTCAGTCAATTGGTCGGCCTATCGGTCAATACAATGGATTAATCGACAATTGGTTTGCAATCAATCAGAAACGACAATTAGTGCGAACAGAATTTGGATAAAATTGAAGCGAAATATTTACAAATCGGTTGAAAATATTGTGTAAGAGTTATGTAATAGACTTTAAGAGCGAAGGCATGTCTCGTATGACTAACACTGAATGCTATGAAAGCATTGCCTTTACTTCACTTAAGGCCGCATTCAATCAATAATTCACTAATTCTTACAAAAATATTGATTTTAAGCACAAATTAGTGATAATTGGGAAGAATAGTCGTGCAAATGGTAAACAAAGACAATACATACCATTATTTTCTTTAATTCAATTCAAACTATTGGTTAAAATCGGAGGAATTTGAATGAAACGATGCGTTTGTCGTTCGGATAATACCAGAGGTTTGACTGCAGAGAAGGTTTGAAAATTTGAATCTGAATATAACGACACTCAGTGTGTGAATGCGGACGAGTGCTGACTCTGCCGTACCAGTAGTCGAGTGCTCGCAATCCAATGCTTTCCTCAACTCTTACGGCTTATGTCAGTTTACGTCAACTCAAAGCATTACATACCGGACTCCCTATGACCACAACTCAGTCCAATCGATTACTGCCAATTGACTACAGATCTGATTGTCTTCGGACTTCTTTTCCAATTAATTGGAGTTCAGTTTTTCAAAACTCAAAACTCTATTTAACAAACAATTAGTTTATTCGTTGCAAATAAGTTTCGTCGACTCTATTCAATGGGAACTAAATATAGTCGTAATAGTTTTCGGCACAACTGTAATGAGGTATAGCGTAAAAGGAGTGGCCAGACTGCCATTGGCTTAAATATACCTGCAATGCGTCATCTCAATGGAAATACATGTAGTCTTTGAATGTGAGCACAACTGCATTGTGAGCGCCGTTATTCAGTCGACGCATTGCAGGTATATGTGAGTCAATCGATTGACCCAATGATCGCTTCGATCGCTACCAGTGCTCGCTGTCAGACACTAACCGATACTAAACTAACTGTTCCTAAACTACATTCAAACGCTATTCCCAAGCATTGCATCAGTTATTTATTTACTTACTTTTATTAAAATATTTTTCATTTTAAATGATTTTTTGTGTCAAAAAAACACAAACAATATTCAAGAAAATAAAGTCTTTGAATTTGAATGTAAATGAATTATACGGAGACCACTAAAATGCAGTCCCAGTTATCTATCGATGAATTGCAATCAGATCTTCAATGTTTGCAAATTATTTCCAGTCTTCGCACGAATTGTATTATTTTTTGGGAGGAAAAAAATCTAAGAAAATGATTAATTGAAGTCTGAATTGCAAATAATTTTGCGGTTCTATTATTATTCTCAAAACATTTGCAGTTTTAGGAAAGTTGTGAATAACTTGTAATCAACTAATAGTCACAATAATTGAGTCATAGCTCTGCAGGAATTCTCTTTTCTGTGTTGGGGTTATCGCCATTTGGCCACTCCTAATATGCTCCTGTTCAATTTCCTGACCAGTCCACTATTTCATTATCAACTAGGATAAAAATGATGAATCTTTCGCTTAACCTTCGCTTCTTTAACAGAACCTATCAGTACCATTACTGATGGCCCTTATTTTCAAATAGTGCCTGGTCATCAACTTTTTTGATATGTTTGAGGTAATTTACTAGAACTCTTTTGGCCATCATCAGTAATTTTGATATAATCAGGCGGATATCCGAGATCATTCACTACAAGATGTATAGCACGGCATGATTTAGCGGTCAAATTTCCACTTCCTTTTCAGTTTCAGGTAATATAAAGTGATTTGCGGCCAAAGAGTCAAAAATATTTCAATTTATTTGATCTTAAATCCAATTTTCTTGAAACTCAATTAACTCAACGATAATGTGATTCGATAGACAGGAGTCGCCATCTGTCCCAACACTAACTTTGTAGTCATTTATCAAATGTTCTGTATGATGAATGGAACTTGTCACTATTTTAGAAAATTTCATGTTTGCATGCTATTTTCACATTAAACCAGCCAGATTGTATAAATATCGCTCATTTCATTTCATGTGAGCATGTTACTCAAAACAATATTAATATAATGGCAATTTTAAAATACGATTGTAAAGGGAATTAGAATAGAATCAAGTGACTAGATGATATGAAATTATGTTTTAAAAATAATTTGCAATCAAACCAAGAGCAGAAGAGTAAGTCAACAATTATGAGATTGCCTGTATAATTTGCTGGTGATTACGTCTTCTTCCGGTTGATTTCAATAAAATAACCTTGTAAATGATGATCTCATTAATTTGATTGAGTACATGTGCTAACCTTTAAGAATGTAAGACAATTAAGAATGTTTATTCAATAAATCATGCATGCTCATACAAAAGTTCATTAATTTAATCAAGTGAACCAATTTTTGAAAAATATAAACCTTTTCCGTCAAATACATTCATTAAACTGAAAGTTAAACACAAGTCCTAATTATGAATTTTAGCCGATATCTAAATAGACAGGCTCTACCTTGAGCATTTCTACTTTTAAAAAATAAAAATGTTGAATTGCTCGACAAAAATTTGAAAGGGTATTACATCAATGTTAGGAATTTCTATATTAGAATTTGTTCAACATTTTAAAGATTGTGACCACAGGTTAATGATTTAATGTTAAAATTTATTGAAAGGTTAAGTTTGATATAAAACAATAGCTAGTTGAAAATATTCTAGATTTTGAACACAACTAACTGTAGTATAAAATCAGTTTAAAACAAAATAAAATTCTAACAAATAATAAAAGTTAAGATATTTAATCAGTTCATCTATTATTGTGTGAAAATAGGTGTTAAAAGTGAACATAATTTCCAATCGATATATTCGTAAAATGAAAGAGTTTTGAGATTAGCTGCTAATGGGGACAGACTTTAGTTTAGATATTTATGGGTTAAAATTTAAGGGAACCGTCCCTTTAAATGCAGACTTTCGGCCATCTATTTCTTGTCGATCGGGATGCGTCGTTCACTGTCCCCAAGAGCTGGAACGGGAGCCTCAACTGTTAGCACACCATCTCTGGACAGTGATGAACGGATGAGCTCAGGGTTAGTGCCTTTGGGTAAAAGGAATTCTCTGTTGTATTCTCTGTAAACACTTCTATTATCGCTCTTCTCTTCGTGTTTTGCGTGAACCTAAACAACAAAAATGTAAACATAATTAGTTTTTTATATTAATTTTGCCAATAATATTAATCGAGGCTAAACTAGAGTGGAGGGCAAAATTGAAGAACTCCCACATTATTTATCAGAATGTCTCTGATTTCGGTTCATTGCAACCAATCGTTACCTAATATGGTATTAAAAGTTATATTTGCAGGTATTGTCACATAGTGTGGGCACAAATAACTTGCAGTTCATTTATATTCATTAAAAAATAAAAAAATTATTTATTAAAACATGTCTTCTATTTTGGCTTTGTAACTAGATCATTTCGCTATCTGCTGTTAAAAACTTGTGGTTATTGTAATGGAAAAACGAAAATTAGGGTAAAATCCAATTTGCTCCAAATTAATGATTAAAATCTCTTTTTTGTATAATATATCAAATTCATGACAAAACTCACAAACTTTTAAACATTTTTTTATGGCATATGTTTTATCTCATGTTTGCAAATATCTTTCAATAAATTAAAGTTAGCGTTGAAAACGAGACAACACTTGAAGTTAATGTTTACGACAATTTTTCCATAAATTCATTGATAAATTCAATCATTGATTTATATGAAAAAAGCTCTATGGTGTGCACTGAACACAAAGCTTTGACCCTCCCTTCCCCCTGAAGGCGAAAAATATCTGGATATTTATAAACTTAATATCAGAACCAAAAATAAAAAAAGCCGAAGGTGTTATGAATAGAATATTGATCCTTCAATTTTGGACCTAGCCTCAGAACAGAAACTACCCTTTAAGTCTTTTACGTAGCTGACCCTGCGCAACTCTGGTTTCAAATGTAATGAAGGTTTTGACATTGAAATCAAAGCTTGACTTTAATATAATCTTTGACTACAGAATAGAAGTTTTATCTCGAAATAAATTTCTGAGATTTTGATGATTAAACATTTGTTCAAAAGTTTTTTGAAGAGGAAACAGAAAACACATTTGATTTTTAAATTCTTATCTAAAAATACGCTCAAATAAGCAGAAAAATCAAAACTCATTTGAATTTTAAAAATTTAATTAATTAATTAATTTTTTATATTAATAGTGTATAGAATTTCCTAATTTGGTTGCGTTAGACATGAAACAAGGAAATGACATAAAAACATGAGTTTAAAAGGCATTTTATACTTATTTTAAACCCTCAAACAATTGAAGGCCTGAATAAGAGGATAAAAATATCGACATTTTTTTTGAAGCCAACCTCACGTTTTCGGCAAAGAATCGATTGAATATTCAATACAATTAACAATAACTTTATATTTATTACATAACAAATGTTTTCTCATTAATAATAATAATGGAAAACAAGCAAAAGAAAGGCATGAGGGACCGGGGGAGTTACTCTTTCCAGCCTTTCGTATATATCTGTCTGAAAATTGCTGTAATAATCAGAATGAAAGTTAAATAAACAAATTGATTGTTATTCATGTCATCCAATATTGACTGAGTTTTCAGTAAATATATTCTCAAATAATCGTAAAAAAGTTACAGTCATTTGGTTTGCAATGAATTTTGTTTCAAACTAATTATAATCAAATAAATTTAAAATTAACTGAGAAAAGAGTGGTAATAAACAAAACAAGAAACAGACACAAAAATTTCATCGATTGATTGCTTGATTGGTATCAGAAAAATGCCAGTTTATTATCGTTTCGATTGAATACCCAGGAATATATTTGAATGAAAAAATAGGCAAAACGCCAATTGGACTCCTGATGAGAGACATAACAAGACTTTAAAAATAAGGGCCTCTGGAATGTCAACTCGTTTGCCATTCATCACATTTTTTGAATTCTTATTTCACGCATTCATTTGTCTCTCAATTAAAAACTCGCTTATTCTCCAAAACAATACATAGTTCCGACTTTTCTCCATTTCAATCGATATTCTGATAGTGAGAGCCGACCAAAAACATGCAAAAGACACACAAAACGCCAGTCAAGGACTGACTCCACCCATCGGTCTATTGTTATCAAAGATAAATATTTTTTCATTGAAAAATATTTTCACAACAAAACTATTGACCGAATAATTTTAGAAACTCTGGAAATAAGTTTGGTCGACATTTTTTAGGATTTTTTACCTGAAGTTTGTTGTCCACAGTCTTGACCACAATCTCTTCGGGTGCGTATTGGGTGACATCGAATCTTAGTTTCAGACATTTGCCGTCTTTTCCGTCTTGAATGAGGGGAGATTTAATCTCATCTAACCAGGAGTCACCTCTGTCTCGAAGAGCGTCCCGGGAATCCCGAACAGCGTCCGACGTAGAGCTGCTCGTATGGGACGATCGCTTTTCGGTAATGCTCTTCGAGAATGAGTTCGGACCAAATAGAGAGCTCTCTCTATCGACCAATTGGTGTCTGAATCTGTTCATCTCGTCTTCCATTTTTCTCATCTCACTCTCGAAACGCTCCCGAATTGAACTGAATTCGGTGTCAATCAGGTTATTATCAGATCGAAGGACCGGAACTTTTCTTTCGGGTGCCATCTCTTCAGTAAATTTATATTAAGCAACAGATATTGGATCAGATCTTCAGTTAAATCGACTTGTTATATTCAAATATTATGCAAATTGGCAGAAATTTTATTCAGTAATTATGATTGAAATTATGAGAGTACTAAAATTGAGTAGATCAAACTTCTCAGAATTCCGCACTATTTGTTCTGATAAGACTTTAAACTCGAATCAAATGGTTGTGACAATCAATTTGTTTGAATCACAGCTTTTATACAAAGTTTTTCAACGGATTCAATGTATAGTGAATTCAGAATTAAATAATGAAAATGAGTTCTCATTTGTTGGTTCTCTTATGCGACCAGTTTTTTGAAGGTTTACCAGAGTCTGGATGCTAGCACTGGAAGTTAGGCAGTACTCAAACGCCAACCAATGTTTGCTATGTTTTGCTCACAGTTATGACTCAACACTTATATCTGATCTCAATTTCGAAGCCCTTGCGCTCGAACTACAGAATCGATTAAATGATAAAATATGCCAAACAGTGCGCATTCGGTGTAATTTTCCAATCAACTAGTGTCAAATATCAAGTCTCTTACAAATCAATTGTACAAACCAGCAAATTTAAGTTTTATTGCCTGATAATCAGTTGAATGTAAACAGTTCCAGCATATATGAAGTTGAGATAAAGAACTTCGAGTTTGTGATTCTCAGTATATAGAATACATAGTCTGCTATTGAGTTAACTGTTAGCACACATTCTCTGATTATTGAAAACGATTACGAGTTTTCAAGAACTCGTTTTTAATGAAAAAAAATCATTACGTATTTTAAGCTCAACTTTTGCTTTTTTAAACTTGATTGTCTCAATGACAGTTCAATACATTCCCTAATATTTCCAGACTTTGTGTTTTGAATGCTTAATGAATACTTGCGTTACTCTATTGAAATATTTGCAGAATATTCTCGAATAACTTTTTTCAAATGAATCACTCAGTCATTAATTCATAGCATTTGATGCAGAAATACCTTAAATATTTCCAAAAACGGTTTACATTTGAATGCAGTATTTGAACAGTTTATTAATCGCATAATCAAAAGGACTTATTTGGAATTTTGAGTCAATCAACTGTTCGTCAAAACAATTTTTTAAGTAAACAAATGTTTTTAATAATAAATTTTAATAATTATTGAGAAAACAAATTTTTATAAAATGTCACTATTTTTGCCATTATTTGCTGGAATAGTGAAACAGGAGTTAAACGATAAAAGCCTTAAATATTGGCTAAAAATGAGATAAAATCTGATTAATAAGGGTTTGCGACAGAATATTCAGTTTCATCTGTCAAAAGAACTTTTGATAAATTGATAAAAATATTTTTCAAAGAATTAATATTCAGAAGAATACCGAAGGGCTCTGGGGATCGCCATAACTGTACGAATAGTATTCATAGGTACGGGTCTCATAATTATAATGAGAGGTCGGGTTGAAGGAGTAGCCGGGTGCTGTGCCCATACTTATGTATCTACACGTCTGTAAAGTGAATTTTCCGACTTTTTTCACAAGAGTTTTGTTCGGCTTTTCTTTTGGTTCTTTGCGTTTATCTTTCTGTTTCTTTTGGCGAACATTTGTTTTCTTCTTGTCGTTGATGTCATTTTCAGACTCATTAATTCCAGAATATATTTGAGAAGAGCTCTGCTGTAAAAGCCATTTGCACTCGTCTTTGTGCTGAGCGTTCTGTCGCTTCAAAAATGACTTCAATTTACTTTTAACTGAAGTAGACTTTGGTTTTTCGCTGCCTTCGCTTCGATTAGATTTAGAGCCAAATTTGAACACTTTTCCAATCCTTTTCTTAAGCGATTTATTCTTCTTTTCGATCACATCTTCATTAGTCTTACCAAACATTTTGTTACACAAAATATTAAGTCGTTTTTCGTTCAAAATTATTGTCAAAATAATTCCGTCGCTAAACAACAAAAAGTGAATTAAAAATTCATTTTTACTTCAATTCTGATCGAAACTGTCTTAAGAAAAGTACTGAAACATTAATCAAATGATTATTTCTGTTAATATTAAGACAAAATTAAAAACAAAATGAACTCAATTTTCAACAACAGATCATTCGTTGAACTAATGATAAGAATGAATTGAAATGAATGGCAAATAATTAGACTCTGATCTCTATATTTTCAGATAAGATTAAGTTTTATTCACTGAATAACAACTAATTTAAAAAGCATTTCACATAAATAACTAAGAATTTGAACAATAATTAAATAAATCTTAAATCTAAGCAGTAATTAAGAAATCAAAGCATTGAGTCGTCGATTGTCAGTTCCATCGGAGTTTTGAAGCAAAACAGGGTCCTCTAGAGTGTCTTTGAATACCTCCAAGAACTGTGCCGCCACGTCTTCTTCAATGACTCTGCCATCAAAGGAAAGGGTGACAGTCATAACACTCTGAGGGCGTTCGTTATCATCGAATACAAGTCTTGAAGAACCGACGGCCATAATAGCCGATTGGGGCGGGTTTATGACCGCAGAGAATTCGGTGATTCCAAACATTCCCAGATTAGAGATACTGAAGGAGCCACCCATAAACTCATTGGGCTGTAGTTTGCCTTCTTTTGCCTTTTCTGCCAAAGCCTTCACTGTTTTGCCGATTGTCTCCAGATCTAAATGATTGGCGTTTTTAACAATAGGAGTGATCAGTCCGTTAGGAGTGGCCACTGCTATCGAGATATCAACTGTAGGCGACATCTGTATAGTAGAAGTGCTTTCATTCCACGAACAGTTGATTTGCGGCACTTTCTTCAGTGAAATAGCTGTCGCTTTGATTATGAAGTCATTGACCGAAACATTGATTCCGGTCTGTTTTAGTTGTTTCCGAGTATTTATAACCTCATCCATCGCACAGTTAGCCGTCATATAGCAGTGAGGAATAGTAGACTTCGATTGTGTCAGTCGTTTGGCAATAGTTTTCCTCATATTCGACAATTCGATGTCAATGTATGGGGCAGTGCTTTGTGAAGTGCTCTTCGCAGCTGATTTAGGCGGCGCTGACTTGGCTGGAGAGACATCTGTTAAGTCCTTTGCTTTCAGTTTATTCTCCTCAATGTACTGAAGAACATCCCCCTTAAGAATAGTGTTGTGCGGACCCGAAGGCTTCACTGTAGAGGAATCGATTCCAAACTGATTCAATAGATTCCTAACACTCGGACCCATCAAATGACCGGTTTTCTCACCGCTTTTTTGTCCCGTGGGTTCCGTCTCTTTCTTTTTCGATCCTGTTGCCGGCACTTCAGATGAGACATCTGCCGGCACCTCCACATCTTTCCAGTCCTCTCCCTCTTCTACCATAAGTGCGATCAGTGTCCCCACTTTGATGTCTTGTGTGTCATTTGGTACTAGAATTTTAGCCAAAATGCCCTCTTCTTCGAGTTCCAGACCAACAATAGCTTTATCGGTCTGAACCTCGCAAATCAGATCTCCAGCACTGATAGGGTCGCCCTCTTTCTTAACCCATTTAACAATAGTTCCCGAAGTCATTGTCGGCGATAAAGACGGCATTTTGATAGGAATCCCTTTCGACCCTTAAATCAATTGATTATAATATTGAAAGTATGAGTGAAACGAAGACTAACCTAAAAGTGATGTCGAGGTCTGAATATACCGAATCAGTAATTGATTTGTTGACAATTTGTTTAATTTCACACATTTTGGACTATTTTTTGTCAAATTGTTTAAAATTAATGTTTTGAATAATTGCTTTCGAAATATTTGAATCATTTTTATTTAAGTCTGAAATGCTTTAAATCGCTGTTTATTGCAAATTGTAATCAAAATATGCATTAAATTAAATCAATTTATTTAACTATTGCTTCAATCGATGCCATCAATGGTTAGGTTTTCGGGCCTTTCAAATAAAATGTTGCGATTGCTTTAATACATTATGTCCCCTGATAATTGACATGGTAACTTATTTTGGGTTTCTTTGGAATTTATAATATTTGCACGACCAGGCATCAAAAAATTAAATTGATATTTGCATTAAATTATGCAATAAAAAGACCCTGATAAACGCATTCTTATTAAAAATTGGTAAAGGCAAATCGAGGCTGTTTAAGGAAATCCTATTTGAAGAGGAAAGAAGGAAAAGTCTAGTTTAATGTATCCGCAAATAAGAATTACCACAAATATTTCAATTAATCAGAGCCTTCTAGTTATTTTTATGACAATATGTTAGGTCAGATTGTCTGATAGTCGAAGGTTATGTTAATTGATAACTGAATTTTGAATAGATTTTGGTTTCGATGATTAGGTGATAGCGTTATAACTGAATGACTGAAGTCTTATGTTTTCATGAATGTTATGATTGCACTCAATATAACACATCAGACGAAAGTCAAAGCCTTTTATTTAATTTAGATTTTAATCGCAAACTGAAGATTATTTAACACAATATTAATGATGTTTTGATTGTACGGAAGCACTGATTATGGCATCGATGCAGGTATTGACCCATTGATTGATCCAATGTTTCCAATATTGTTTGTTGACATCATTGAGATAAGAATTTTAATTGAATTTGTAATTTAGAAGCGCTTACAAAAGGAATTGTTGGCCATTCAAAAGGAGCCACCAATAGGTCTGCCATCACTTCTGACATAACTGTTCTGATAACTGAATGATTAATGTTTTGTATTTGATAGGAGTGACTGTCAATGAGTCGAATATCGGCCCAAATCTGACTCAGTATTCAATGACTTCTGTAATCTGTTTTGTGTCACTCAAACATTGATTTGATTTGCAGGTGGATTGTAGACATCGATGGACCCGTCGGTACCCTATATGAAGGGGAACACTTTCAACTGCTCTTCAAATTCAGGTGATGTTTGACACTCTATAACACAATTGAATGAAACCCAAAATCAAAGTATATTTCAAACGATTGATTGCTTTCAGTCCGAAATATCCGTTTGATTCGCCAGAAGTGACATTCATGGGCGCCAACATTCCTGTCCATCCACATGTCTACAGCAATGGGCACATATGTTTGTCTATTTTAACCGAAGACTGGTCTCCGGCCCTTTCAGTGCAATCCGTATGTCTTAGTATTGTCTCAATGCTTTCGAGTTGTAAAGAGAAGAAGAGGTAAACAATTGAATGTTTGTGTCATATGATTGCCATTTAATGATTTATGGTTTTGCCGATAGGCCTCCCGATAACTCTCTTTATGTGAAGACTTGCTCGAAGAACCCGAAGGTATGACTGATTGCTTTTATTGAATGTGACTGTTTTGACTAATTGAGTAATGGTTGTGCAGAAGACGAGATGGTGGTATCACGACGACCACGTTTGACATCCGGTCCACTCTATTCTATCATTCCATTAATTATATTCGTCTTCTCTTTATAACTATTTTTCATTCGGTTCTCATAAGTGAACAACAATTCTATTAATAATTAATATTTGAAATATTGTGATAAATATCGAGCGATAACTGAAAAGTAGAGGAAATTCTTTGGTTTTTCTCTCAATTTTTCTTTTTGGCTATTAATCAAAGCCTTCGATCGATTGACAAAAGCTTTTATCGATTTCAGAAGCGATCGAAGTCTCGATCCTATGATTTAAGTTCTGTTTAATACAAAGTCTTTTCGTATTAATTATCAAATAAATTGTGATTTAAGTGAAGAACAAACAAAATGACTCGAATTGGAAACAGTTGTGTCGTCTTTGAACACCAATTATTGCTTGGAAACAGACGACTATTTTTGTTAAGTTTTATCACTTTTTATGTAACATTTGAGACAATAATTCACTCGAAGCCAGTCTTACTTTTCATTACAGGATAATTAAAATTCAATTAAATTAAATTTAAACTATTATTAAAGCACTTCCACGCATTTGACAATAAGGTAACCCTTTTTGGTCCAATCTTTACAGAATATAATAACATTCTTCTGATATAACCAACAAAAAGAGTTTCTTTATTTAGTCAATTAGTATATCAGAAGCAGAGGTGAGAACAGAATAAGTATTTCCCTGTATTTTGTTATTAAGTAAATGAAAGTCCAATAAATTCGACTCAAATTTCACGAAAACTCAAGAATTTTAGATTAGAGTAGACTTAAGACACTATTATTAATATATTTGTAAAAATAAATGTTTAAAAGAATCGCTAATTGTTTCTATTCTACTCTACTTTAAGTCCAGAATACTATTCCTTAAATAAACAAATCGTATATTTATTTAAATTATTAATCGATTTATATGTTATATACACCTCTGGTTCTCAATTAAACTAATCTATTAATCATATAATTAGTGAATATATTTATGTTTGAAAAAAATAAATTTGAATTTAATATTAATTATTCGATAATTATTTGACTGATTATTATTTCATATATTTCTTAAGATCACAAATAATTAAAGACTAGTTTTAAGTGTTGTTATCATAAATTCTATTCTTATTCTCCATTTTTTTAATAAGTTTTTTTGCAAATTTAAAACTTATATAAAAAGTTTGAGCAAACAATTGACAACAAATGGCAAACAATAAATGAATTGGTATTGAATTGGCATCGAATCAAACCATGACTGCAATCATACCGTCAGCACAGAATCGGTTTAATGTTATTCTTATAGTATATAAAGTGGTGTTGAGATCAACTCAATTGATTACAAATTGAATTTAATGGACGAAAAATCGGTAGAATTGATAAAATAAGAGCAGATTTGGACTGGAATTTGCAGAGATTCAAAATATTCTCAATTATTAAATGAAAAACTTGTATTAAGGCTTAAATTGGTTTTAAATAAATTTTGATCGAAATTCACAAAATTGTCTTAAAAAGATTTTCTTAACTAATAATAATAGTATTAATTAATTAATTTGAAGCTTTAGTCGAACATTGAATTTGAAGAATGAGAAAAAATTGTCATTCGATTCAATTCGCGAAGAAATGATTGAATTTAATCGATTCAACAAAATGTTTATCAATAATAGACTCAGAATTCTTATGATAATCAGTAAAAAAATTAATGAATTGAATAAAAATTGAGTTTAAAATCAATGAAATTGTTTTGTAAAAGGGATTAGAATCTGAATTATAGTTAATATAATATAATTTATATACACTATACAAAAACACGAACCTTAATGTCAATCCCTTTTTCAATGAAATATCATTAAAAAATGTTTTGAATTGAAATAATAGAATAAATAAATTCTCTGATGTTATGCATCGATATATCGCAACAATATATTGGTTTCTATTATCAGTTAATAATAGTTTTAATAAAGTGTTCGTATGTTTAGTCTGTAATTGTCTTCAAAACAGAATTTATAAATAATTTGTTTAGAATTTTAAAATCTAAGACTATTTGACTATACATTATGAGTAGGCGGGAGGCGCCGACTCGTTGGATGGCTGCCGACTTATATTCGGGTCGTATTTTGAATCGGGTGTCGTCGGTGTCGGAGGAACTGAATGTGGTTTTAAATCATTTGAGTCTTTAATTGTTTCTATTCTATGGCCACAACCGGCACATAGAGGTGTAGCCCTACACACTCGGTTATAATAGCAGACCGGATTTGAGCACCGGACTAATGGTGTGTCGGCTTTCTTGAGCGAAGCCTTTGATGATAACTGGATGGGAGCCACCGCTCCGATCAGTCGTGTCGTTGATGATGTCTGCAATATAGGTACAGGCAAAGGCTGTGGAGGTGGAGGAAGAGCAGGGGGTGCTGGAGGACTGGGTGAAGAAATTGAGACCGGAGGAGGAGAAGGTTGTTTTCCTGCTTTACTCGAACCAATTTGCTTAAGTGAGGGCCGAACCGTTTTGTTCATGTTTTCATTTCCTATAAGACTAAGAGCTGCGAGACTTGAGGTTTGAGGCGTTAGGAAACCAGTGATCGGACGCAAAGGTGTGGATAGACTAGTCGTTGTCATCAGAGATAGGGTTTGAGGAGTGGTTGAAATCCTATTCAGGGTATGTTTTGGTGTTTCAGGTAATAGTCTTTCCATTTCTTCTTTACTCTGAGTCAGAGACGAATCGTTTTTCTTCAAAATAGACTTTTTCTGTTTAGGGCTCTCACTGTTCAGATCTGATATCAAAAGCGATGCTTTGCTTCCACTTCCAGTGCGCCCTAAAAATAGAGAACATTCTGTGATTAGAAATTGAATACTAATCCCTCTTTTGAGAACCTCTGTATGGAAAGAATGGTGCCTTAATCGACATCTTCTGTTTTAGTGATTTGGTGTTGTCGTGAAAGTCCTTTGAGCTCACATTTGACTCTTCGAAGCGAGTCCTCAATCCCTGAAGAAATTTAGGTTTTTTGGTCACTGAAGTCGGCGTTGATGTCGAAGAAAACGATTCCGAGAAGAGATGTTCGGATAAAATCACATTTAGTTTTTTGCTTTCATTGCTTGAGTTGTCTTCGATTTTATTGTGATTGAGAGGCACTCGAACTGACGTCTGTTCAAAATTGACTTCTTTGCTATTACTTTGATCGACGACTTCCAATGGATTAATGTAAACGTTGTGCAAGAGCTCAGTCCTCGAGTTGTCTTCATCGGGATCCTCTGTCAGATCTGCGAATGAGTTGAATGGATGCGTAAAACAGCTCAGGTATGTATCGTTCGATTCGACTGATCCTACTTCAAAGGTTTTCATTTCAAAGGTGGAATTGCCGTCGTTCTGGCTTTGGCTCTGTTTTATCAGTTGTCTCCCATAGAATTGGGACTCATTTCCCTCACAAAACTCCATATTCTCTTGATTTGACTCTAAATTCTCCTAAAAAGTCATTTAATTGTGAATTAAAGTCAGAATGAGATGCAATCGAAGCAAATCGGGAGGTAATCACTGATTGATCACTTGTGCAAATTGACAAGTCTTTACTCGTCTCCGCTTTTGTCTTATAATCAACTAAATTAAGAAAATGCAAACAAAATGTTTGGACAAAAAAATAAGAAATACCTTTAATTGAAAGACTGGACTCATAAGTAAATAAGTTAAAGGACATGCTTTGCTTCATCTAAGAGTTCTGTCTGTCGTCCTCTTCCTGTAAACGAAACATTTTATCCTAACGTCAACTCATCACAAGTTATATAAACTATTAGACAATAGCTGTGCCTTCAATAGCGGCTCTCATTAGTCAGCAATTCTTTTTGATAAATTCTCAACAAATTGGAATTTCGCACAGAATAGTCTTGGCACTGATCAGGCAATCTATCATTTTAGTGGTGCGAATGTTCATCAAATGCAATATTTTCTGTTTTGACGTTTGAATTCTTCCTTTGAAATATGCACAAGAGATTCGTGACATTGAATAAACATAGGAAAACATTTTTCAAAAACAACCATGACTAAATTGTCGTGCTTTTCCTCGAATCAGCTTTGATTGAATTTGTATTTTCTGAACATTCAATCAAATGAGTCGATAATATTGACTGAATTGTAGTGAAGAGCCGCTAATGAAATTCAAATTAAATTTAAAGCTTCAAAAGCAAATGAATGTCAGTTTTGCACAGAATAGCGATATAATTGAAGATAAAATTAAAGCAGAATATAGAGCACATCCTATCGATATATTAGAGGCAATAAGAATAGATTAGATTTGAGAATAGACTTAAGTGAGAACAGCCAAACAGGTCAGCATAGATGAGGCATTTAAGTAATATTAACTTGTTAAGTTTAAAGGCACATCATTTTGCCAAGTATTCAATGCAGTTATCGCTGAAAATAATTTGACTGTAATTTGGATTAAAGCGAAACTCAAACTAATTAAAAAAGCGAATGAATCGGAAATTATCTTTTCAATGGATGTGTGCATTGAATGCAATAAATTAATTGTCAGAAAAGTGTTTACGAAAGCAAAATAAAAATCGATGGCAGAAAAAGGAGTAAATGTTTGACTCGACTTACGACAGATGCAAAAAGAGGCACAGAAGCTGACGTCTGGTTATCAATATTAACAGAGTTTAAATCTAATAAATTATTAGCACTTGGGTTTGGCATGACTGAGGGCGCGCCTAACGAGTCCTTTCTCAGGCCAAGACATCCACCAGCCATCCCGTGGTCAAAGTTCCTGTAGCAGCCGACGCCAGTGTTCACATGAGACTCACCCCCAACGCTGACCGCATCGATCTGTGACACCAATTAAGTGCACTTCAATTAGTCATGAATTGAGATTCCAATTATGAAACACTCATTCATTTATTAGACATTTAATTGATTGAAAGCATGCATTCACTCGAATCGATTCATTAAAAGCATCGAATGACAAGTGAAGTATTGCTCGAATCCACATTTGATTGTATGCACAAAAAAGTTCATTAATTGAGAATTTTTAACTTGTTCAATTGTGTCAACGCTTTCAGTAAACAAATATTAATTAATAGAACACTTCAGCCAATATTAATCATATTTTTCAATCTTGATATTAATATTCAAGTGATCAAATGGTGACAAGATTCAAATGACAATCATTATAAAAATATTCCTGATTATATTCGTGAATAAGTGAAATTAATATTATGAATCAGAAGATATCGTGACTTTTTAGTTTATAATTTATGAGAATTTCAAAATAAATGTACCATGCTTAAACATTGTATTTAAAATATTGAGTCAATGTTCACCTTGTATACACTCTAAATACATTTTAGAAATGTTTAAACAAAATGTTTTCAAAATTTCAATTTAGCCGATTATAACTAGATTTAAACCGAATTTAAGTTCAGATTAAAAAGAAAACCATCTAGGAAAATGCTCAAAGAACCCCCCAGAGTGCTAATCCAGGAATCATGGGCACCCCTGTTTTTCGATGTATATTTATGTACCAGATCTGGGTTGGCCAAGGTACTCGACCTCAGGGGAGGAGTGACATTTTTCTTCAAATCAGGGGGTATTTATGCTATACCCACCTTGGCCATGCCTGATGCATATCTTTACAACTTAATCTGCTATTTTGGCGAATGTTAAAAATGATAAATTTCAGTTTATTTAAAAGTGAACTCAATATTTCATTTTGATTTAAGTTGGTTCAGTTTTATTTGTGCGTTATTTTGTAAGATGAACTCAGATTTGCTTGTTTGCATTTTTCAAATCAGTGAACATCTTATTTAAGTCAAATTAATTTAATAAATGGGAGTGTTTTGCGAAAAATCAAATTATCTGAATAACAAATAACGAACTCTAAGGAAATACTTGTGTTCTAAATGGATGAGTCAAATAATACATAATCAGATTCTGTTGTTTGCATTCATCTTCTATTTTGGTTACAGAATTGCACAGACATTCTCTAACAATGGTAACCATACACTCAATTATTTGCAAATAATTTCCCAAATATTAATCATTCACTACATAGAGAACTAAAATATGCGAATCTAATCATTAGAGGGATGTTTACATCTTTAGATTGAGGTCTGAAATGCAATTCTCTATAAGTGGAAAATTATTTAAATTTTAATCAACATTTATCATCGATTTGCTAGGCTATTGAGCAAACTATGGCTTTCCACTGGATCTTCACTATGGTCTAATTTTCTAAAGTGAGGATGAGCAGAGATTACTATTCTAGTATGGAGATGCTCGTTTTATATTCAAAGGAGGAATGTACAAGAAAATTCATTCAACATTTAAGTATTGATATAACTTGATTTATTGTGTTTTAGACTATGATCACTTGATTTAAAAAGAAAAGTTTGTTACCAGGCTGAATCTAATGACTTTTTAACACTTTTTAAAGAAGATCCTGATATTCATCTTGCACATCCCTGATAATGAGATATGACACATTTAAGCAAGGGTCGAGACAAAGTTGTTTAATATTGCAGTGAACACCAAATTTCAAATTCTCACATTTAAAGCTTTTCTAAAATTGAAAAATTTTGCAAAAAAGCGAAGTCAGAGATTATAAAGAGAACATTGAACTGTCATTTGTTCTTAGTTTGAAACATTCAAAGATCAGGGGTTCCCATATAGTATGTATACCCCCTGAGGTTTGAAAAATGGTAAGGGAAACCCAGAAAAACGGCCCCCTCAAAAATTGCCGCAACGCGAAGCATTAGGGCCATTTTCCCCCCAAATTTTGCCATTTTATCCGCAATTTTCAGTAATTTTACCAATTAAACGGTACTAAACTGAGTTAAAGACAATTTAAACTAAATTAAGCTTAAATTAACTGGATTTAGACAGGAATAAGGAACAAAATGG
>JAQIWP010000475.1:0-25133 GCA_034695525.1 Euzetes globulus
AAGTCACCAGGGGGCGTCAAAGTTGGACTTTTCAAAGTGTCAATACGATTGATATTTATATCATTATTTATGTTTTCGAGCATCCTGCTGACGAATATCAATGAAAGAACCACATTTGGGAACCCAAATGGGAACCAGTGCTCTGAAGCAGTTTTCTATAGCATTGCTTGCATCATTCAAAAAAACAGACCATCATTCAGTCACAATTTATATTTGTTTAAAAGAGTTTAAAATCTGTTGTAAATCTAGTTATAAGGCACTCATTATCAGCCATTCATTTCTTTTATTCATATTTTTGACAAAATTCTTACTATTAATCCCTAAAAAATTTAATACTTTTGGTTGACTAGACTTTTGTAACTCCAACTCATCACTACCTTTTCAATGAAATCTTTAATTTTTCTAAATTTTGGTTATTTTTATCTTAACTTGGCTTTTTAATGAAACCAATGTGATCTTAGGGATATAATTGGCACAGAATGATAGCGTAAGCTTTAAACTACCGCAATAGCTAAGAGTATGGAAACTGATATAATAAGCGATAAGAACTTACAACACTCACCCTTTCACATCCAGAGCCGACCAGACTTGCAGTCAAATAGCAAGTGACATTAAAACACAAATTTAAAAGTAAATTTAATTGAAACTTGGTAGATGAGAAAAACAATTTAAATTAAAAACAAAACTTATCCTGCATTTGCACATCTCAATCAAATCAGTTCTCCCTATGTTTCAAATCGTCTGTAATCAAATAAATTAGCAAAAGCCTGAAAATATTTTACTGAAAAACGATATAAGAGATGTTTTGCACTCAAACCTCCCCATCGGTTCTAGACTTTAAAGGCCGAGCCTTGAGTCAGTTGACTCTCGAATCTCGGTCAGGCACTGACGAAGGGTAGGAAGTACCCCCGAAAACACATGTGTTCTGCCATTATCGGTAGAACCGAAACATCGGAAGAACCGATTTGATTGAGATGTGCAAATGCAGGATAAGTTTTGCTTTTAATTGAAACTAATTTTGTGATAAAAATCCGTAACTGAGAATATTTGAGCTTATTTTCTAACATCAAACGATTATTTCACTTGCTTAAAAACACTAGCAGAAAATTTATTGGCAAACTAGCATATTTAGTATTTCGTCTTAAATTTCTTGAATACTCTCAGACCTGGTTTTAGAATTTTTCTAAACTTATATTTGTTTACAGAGAGATTTAAGTTATGCTAATAAATACTGTGTTCGACTGTAATTTTAAAATTATTTACCTTGTTTTTGTTTAATTAAAAGTTTGATTTAATTTAAAAAAAATGCTAAACATGATTGTAATAGTATCTAGCACATTTAATCTTCGATTTTTATATTCAATAAGTTGATTAACTAGATCAGTATAATTATTACAACGACAATAAAAAAGAAAACAGCACAATTTTTACATAGTCTCAAGTTTTAAATTAAAATTTTTAGTAAAATAAAAGTGACAAATAAACAAGATTAGTTTTGTTTAAAATAATTTTAAAGTTATTTATCTTGGTCATGCCTATACTGCTGGAAATGAGTTAAAAAGTTCTCCGGCAGGAATGGCCGGTGATTTAGACCTCCTCTGACCCTTTCTCTTCTTCGGCGGTTCACCTGTTTAACATTTATCAATAAAATATCAATTTTATCAAGCTCAGTTTTTCCCAAATAATTTACCTAGCCTAGTACATCTGTCCGAATCTTCATTGAAATCGCCACAAATCAAGTCCATTGCCTGAGAGTATTGTGATTTCATGAAATCTGTCATTGCTGTGACCTTGTTCTCAGTGCAGCTTGGTGAACTGACCATGTTCTCGGGAAAACAGTTTAGGTACTTGCTATACGAGCAGCAATAATGTGGTATCTTTTTCTTGTCATCAGGCTCATTTAAAGAACCTAATATTCTATCGATAAAGTTGGTCACACATTTTAATTGAATGTTCTTGTTTTTATTGAAACAAGTTGAACTTTCAATTAATATGGATGAAAATTTTGTGCCTGGCTTACAGTAGCCTTTCATTGTCTTCCTGAACGCGTAGGTGAAAACTTTGAACAGCTGGCGGAAAAGTTGCGTGTTACATTTATTATTGTATTGCTTGATTTCATCGATGTACTTGTTATTTAGACTAAATGTGACCATGATAAAATAAATTCATTGTTCATGGTTAAAATATAATTGAGTTTTAAATAACCTAGTGAAAATAATTTATTTTTTGAATATACCTGCACCACTTTTTTAGTTGTTCGGGGCTTTCAGGATATTGCATATTGGGATTGCCGGTCGCCATTACCATGGATAGGAGCTCGTCAAACCTTTTTAGGCCAGCTTGGTCACATTTCTGTTGGTAGGAGCTAGTTATTGCGCTGAAAATAACTAAAGCGATCAGAACTATTGGATTCATTTTAGCACAGAATAAACGTATTAACAGAATTGAGGAATGCCTTAAATTCTGTGTAATTGATCTGATTTTATACTTATTTTTTTCATGAAAAACCTGTTTTAATGCATCGATTAAATGTCTAAAAATTAAACTTTCATTTATTCCATTGATGACCAAGACAGTTTCCAATGTCAAGGGCGGGGTCCGAGATATATGTTTCCAGTTGGATAGGGTAAGGGTTTTTCTTAACTTCGACAGACCTAGTGTCTCTCTATTACATTATTTCCAAGGGAACTTCTTACCTTGACATGGGGTAGGAGCAGAAACTTACAAAACACATTTACCCCATTGGGCATCACCGATTTACATTAATGACCATTTCATTATAGGTCTTCAAATATGGAAAGACTACCTTGAAATTTTTTTTGAAATGATTTTGAGTTGAGGCCAATTGACATATAATTAATTTTATATTTAAAAACAATTTTTTCCAGGCATTTTATATGATTTTTAAAAATTCCTGCAAAAAACCATGCTGATTTTTAGCTTCTTTATAGCTGGTAAAAAATTAATTGAAATAATTAAAAAATTAAAAAATTTTATTTGATCTTGCATGCTCACAATTCACGTGATTTCTTTTTACATAGATTTCAATTTTATTGAACGTATTTATTAATAAATTATTTCTTTATGGAAGAATTTAGCTTGCTATTATTAAATCTAATTAATTGTAATAGATTATTAAATAATTATTTAGTCTACTAGTATTATTCTGATAAGGATCAATTACTTTAGTTTATCGTGTAAATGATCTCAATAATCAGCTAGACTATTAATTGGTTCAATCACTTTAAAGTTAACAAAATTCTATACACAATTACGCCAAGGAATTTGATTGGCATATTCAAGGTCCTTGGCAATTTTATCAAACTGATCACGAATAAGATGATAAAATACGTTTAAAATTTTTTTTGCGAATATTTGAAAGAAAGAAAAACAAAACTGATAATTGATAAGTTGATAAATTTATATGACAGTGAATTTTAAATTGATAAAACTTAATTACTCACATTCCAACGATTTTGCTCAAATCATTTGATTTGAAAACAAAATTGCTAGTACAAGCTAGAGCATAGCAATTTTTCAAATGCATTTTTTAACAGATTCTCACTCATTCAAAAATAAGTCAGTAATTGAAAATATTTTTTTTATATCAACATTCTTGCCTAATCTCGGTTAATTAACATGCAAGTTAGGCACTTTTTTTGGGTAATGCGCTTTTATCAGCCAATAAACAAGGTCAGGATTAAATTTAGGTTTCAATTCAAAATATTTAATTAAATGAGAAAAACAACAAATAATTAGTAGAGAAGTTTTTATTTTATCATAACTACATTTCCAGGGTTGTAAAAAAATTCTAAGAAACTTTCTCGAGAAAATTTCTAGAAATTTTTTTAATCAAAATTATTTGCTCCTCAAATATGTTTTAAATATATTTTATCTAATAAATAAATAAACTTAAAAAAGCAAAACAAATAGTAAGTGCATATAAGCGTAAGTATGACGTCCAAAAAACTAAAAAACTATCTGATAATAAACTGTGTAAAAATATAATTTTTACATAATTGTTAGTTATACCTGTCATCTTATAAAACACTTTATTAAACAAGACTAAAACAAAAAATAATTTGAAATTTGTTAAAAATTGCATAATAAATAATTATAATTATTTAAATTTAGATATATTTTAAATATATATATATATATAAAATAATTTATAATTTCACTTTAAAATTTTTCTTATACTAATCCTCTCAATAAAACAACCTGTAAAGAAATTCACTGCAAAAAATTTAATAGCTATTTATTTAAATTACGAAATATCGGCCTTAAATTCGATATGCTCTATATTTTATTATTTATCGACATGTCCTTATTATACTTTGTGATTTTTTTAAATACTGGGCCATATTTTTAGTCTACGGGTAGTCCACATTGAAAGATTTAAGGTGGGCCTCCCATTGACTAGAAAATTTCTACCCTATATTTTACACCAAACACTTACCAATCAGTTGGACAGCCGTTTATCAATCTCTTTATTCCCAGACATTTAAAAAATTGCTCAGTGGTTTTATTTTAAGTATTTACTGGCTAACATCTTGATGAACTTGAAACCCCCTTTTTGTTAAAACTAATATAGATTATATAAAAATGTGAAAAAATGTTCCCAGTTGTTTCCAGTTATGTGCCAAATAGTCTCAATTTTATTTATAAAAATTTAAAATAATAATTTCAATTTAATAAAAGAAAATTAGCTAGATCATTCTAATATTATCAAAAGATTCTAATATTAATTAAAAATAGTAAAAAATTATATTATTGTCAGGGTCTTTGAAGCTTTTAAATTTATATAGATTATTTATAGATAAATGAATAGCGATTAAAAAGGAAAGCCTGACAAAAATACTTTTACAAGATTTGTTCTTGGTAATATCTCATACTTCCTCAAAGGAGTTGAACAGTTCTCCGGCAGGAATTACTGGTGTTTTGGTCCTCCTCTGCGACCTCTTTTTCTTCGGTGGCTCACCTAGTTCACATTTAGAATTAAATAACAAAGTGATTTAATTCGATAATATTACCTAGTTTAACGCATTTGTCAGAATCTTCATTGTAATCGCCACAAATCAAGTCAATTGCTTGAGAATATTGAGATTTAAGAAAATCTGTCATTGTGGTCACTTTGGTTTCACTGCAGCCTGGTAAACTGACCATGGTCTCGCCAAAACAATTCATGTACTTGCTATACGAGCAGCAAAAATAGGGTATCTTTTTCTTATCATCTTGCTCATTCAAAATACCCAATATTTCATCAATATAGTTTGTCATACATTTCGATTGAACATTTTTGTTCTTGTTGAAACAAACTGAACCTTCCATTAATAGGGCTGATAATTTTGTGCTTGGTTTACAATAGGTTTTCAGGGTCTTTCTAAACGCATAAACATAAACTCTAAGCAATTGCCGGTAGAGCTGCTTGTTACATTTATTATTGTGTTTTTCGATTTCATCGACATGTTTGTAGCTTTTGCTAAAGTTTGACCAGGTATAAAAAGTTAATTGTTATTGTGTTATCATCCAGTGAAATTATAATTTATTTATTCTGAAGATACCTGCACCAGGTTTTTAGCTGTTCCAGGTCTTCGGGAAACTGGGACTTGGTATTGCCCGTAGTCATTACCTCAGATAGTAAATCGTCAAATCGTTTGACACCAGCCTGGTCGCATTTCTGTTGATAGGAGCTGCCAACTGAGCACAGAATGGCCAAACTGATCAGAACTATTGATTTCATTTTAGCACAGAATAAAAATTTTGACAGAATTTAAGAAAGCTTTTTAATTCTGTGCAAATTTGACTGATTTTATACCTTTTCCAACAAACAACCGGTTATTAGTGTATTGATTGGATGTCTAAAGTCTGTCAAAATTTTTTATTATTCATGTCAATTTTACTAAAAATTAACATATATGACAATTTTATTTACAAAATATATTTTCGAGATGTGCAAGATAAGTTTACATAAACACATAAAGTTATATAAAAAGGAACCATTTTGTAAAAATTGTCCTGGTAAATTATTTCATAATTTTCAGAAATAACCATAGGTAACCAAGTAATGGCTGCTCAAATAAAAACCTCTAGGAAAAAATTTAAGAATTGAAATTAAATAGTACCAGAACTTGGTCACAATTCATTTGAATGAATGACATATTCAAATTTTACAATTTGTTCGGTATTTTTTGATTAGTTTGCATTTATCAGATAAGCATAAATAAATTATATGTCCTTGGATGAAAATCAATCTTGCTAAATTTGATTAAGTGATTAGAGTTTTTCTAAATCTTTAATCTGATTACTGTTGATTATTGAACTTAAGTATCTGGAACATTTATTTAATCTGGGGTAATGTGACTCAAAGAATGATAATGCTGATTATGCAACGGACTTTAGTTGGTAGATAAGTTTCGGTAACTACTGTTACCTTCTTCAATACAAAGTGCAGAGTGAATTCACTCGCATTTTACAGTCTATGACCAGTTCCAGGAGAAAAGAGACACTGATTTCAGTCACACTTTGACAACATTTTGTATACAAAGTTTAAAATTTCAGTCATTTATTTAAATTGAAAAAATACTGATTTAATCACAGCTTTATTAACAGAATAAAATTTAATTGTTCGAAATGTGTACATGCAGGATTAGTTATTCATTCATCTTAAATTGTTCTAAACATTTATCAAGTTACAAACAAATTTTTTAGGTGGAAGATCTTAAAGAGGATCTTTGGTTGAGCCAAATGAACTTACGGCAAAGTAGCCAAATCTTAAAATTTTCGGTCTAAGGAAGGGAAAAATAAGTTGCCACCATAGTTACCCCTGATAAAATATCAATTTAAATTTATTGTTTTTTGTAAATCTATTTTTTGTAGTACAGTTTTAAAGCCGATAATTGTGGGCTCAATAGCGCTTATATGCACTTAAAGCTGTCCATTGTTTCAACGCTCGAAAGCATACTTCCTATACATACGTCCGTAGAGCCTATCCTATGCTCCTATTTGTCTACATAGTTGCCCTTTAGGCAGTTTTTGCCTGCAGGCAGAGTTTTTTGGATAAATTAAAAAATATATTAAATTCTAAAAGGACTTATTTTCAAATCATTAGAGTGTTTTACGGGATTTTGGCAAAACCCTATTTTAAAAATCTTAAAAAATAGTGACTACAAAAAATATGATGTATCACAGTTTAAAGCTCATGGCGGATTGTTATGACGGTACTACCACTCATCCCCATTAAAGAATTAATCAATTACATTGTTTTTTTAATCATTTATTATTTTTTTATGTGAATGATTACTTAATTAAACATTATTTCCTTGCTAGATTCTATTAAAAATATTTTTGTCAAAATCTGTTGTTTCATTTTCTAATTTTAACCTTTTAAACATTTTTGAAGTTTCAAAAGAAAGACTTCAAACTTTTTATTCAAGATAAAAAGTCTTTTGTGCAAGGCAGTAAATATTGTGATAGCTTTAATTACCTTATTTAACACCAAAAAATTAATTTCAGAAATAATTTCAAATTAATAAACCCAAATTAGCTGGATCATTTTGATTGCAAAGGATTTTAATATTTATTAAAAATAGTAAAAAAATAACATTATAGTCAGGGTCTTTAAAGCTTTTAAATTATTACAGATGTACAGGTTTATGAATAACGAGTTAAAAAAAGAAAAGCCTGACAAAAATACTTTTACAAGATTTATTCTTGGTGATAGCTCATACTTCCGCAAACGAGTTGAACAGTTCTCCGGCGGGAATGACTGGTGATTTAGACCTCCTCTGCGACCTCTTTTTCTTCGGTGGTTCACCTAGTTTACGTTTAAAGTTAAATATCAAATCAATTATTAACAATCTATTGGATCAACAATTGAATAATTTTATTCGATAATTCTACCTAGTTTAAAGCATTTATCAGAGTCTTCATTGTAATCGCCACAAATCAGGTCCATTGCTTGAGAATATTGAGATTTTAGGAAATCTGTCATGGTTGTCACTTTGCTTTCACTGCAACCTGGCAAACTGACCATGGTCTCGCCAAAACAATTCAGGTACTTGTTATATGCGCAGCAATAGTACGGTATCTTTTTCTTATCATCTTGTTCATTTAACATACCCAGTACTCTATCAATAAAGTTTGTCATACATTTCGATTGAATATCTTTGTTCTTGTTGAAACAAGGTGAACTTTCCATTAATAGGGCTGATAATTTTGTGCTTGGTTTACAATAGGTTTTCAGGGTCTTTCTAAACGCATAAACAAAAACCTTGAACATCTGCCGGAAGAGCTGTTTGTTACACTTATTACTGTATTTTTCGATTTCGTCGATCGTCTTGTAACTTCCACTAAAGTTTGACCAGGTAAAACAAATTAATGGTTATTTTGTTATTATCCAGTTAAATTATTAGTCTATTTATTCTAAGCATACCTGCACCAGGTTTTTAGCTGTTCCAGGTCTTCGGGAAACAGCGCTTTGGGATTGCCCGCGGTCATTACCTCAGATACCAAGTCGTCAAATCTTTTGAGGCCAGCCTGGTCGCATTTCTGTTGATAGGAGCTGCCAACTGAGCACAGAATGGCCAAACTGATCAGAGCTATTGATTTCATTTTCGCACAGAATAAAAATTTTGACAGAATTTAAGAAAGCCTTTTAATTCTGTGCAAATTCGACTGATTTTATACCTTTTCCAACAAACAACCGGTTATTAGTGTATCGATAAAATGGCTAAAAACTGTTATTTCATTATTATTTATTTCGATTTTATATTATCAAATATGACAATTTTGCCTTGAAAATTATATTTTTGAGATGTGCAGGATAGGCTCATAAACTCATATAAAAGGGTAGCATTTTATTAAAATCTTCCTGGTAAACTATTTTATAATTTTCAGAAATAATCATACTAACCAAGTAAGTAATAGCTGTTAAACTAAAAAAAATCTTCTTGGAAATAACTTTGAAAATTGAATTTCCTTAATCTAACCTGAACTTGCTCAAAATTCATATGACTGAATGATATATTAAATTAAAATTCCATTATTTGTTTGGTATTTTTCCATTAGTTAATTTCCCATTTTAATTTTTTCAGGTAAATATTAATAGATTATATGTCCTTGGGTAAAATGTAATCTTGCTAAAATTGATTTAGTGGAATAGAGTGTTTCTTATTCGTTATTCTGTTTAGTTTTTATTATTAAAAGTAAATATCTGAAGCAATTATTTAGAACTTGGTAATGTGATTTTTAAAAAATGAGTGTTTTCAATTTTTGAACTAGAAATGTGATGTTTTAACTTGATAAAACAAAAGCTGTCCCACATTCTTTAAAAGGGGAGAGAATAGATTAAAAATGTTTCTTAGATAGTTCAGATACAAGAGGAAAAGCAGTACTAATTTCAGACCTGTTACTGGTACTGGAAGTTCATTATCATTACGGGGTTTCACGGTTTTTATTGAATAAACAAATGTGAAGGACCAGACAAAAGCTCTTGGCCATTCGCTATGGTGGTACTATTTCATTACTACTCAATCACTTAAAAGTGTAAATTAGCATTGATGATTTATGTCACGCAAATACTGTTTAATGAATTCGATATTTCTAATCTATCAGGAATATCGAATTTAATGTAGCCATTAACATATTTTAATTTATAAAAATAGTCAAGAAAATAGCCTAACACTATCCGAAGGACAAGGCTTTATTTAAAACTTATTCCTGGTTACCACTAGTTAGGTAATAAAAATAAAAACTAATTTAAGAAATGTCATAAATTTTTAAATTTATGTCTATTTATTGCATACATTAATCATATTTTCATATTTATCATATTTTGTAATCCTTTTTGACATGATCAAGATAAACTAATTAAAACATTTTATTCTGATTATGTTTATTTGTTGAATGTGATAGGTTATAAACAAATAACCTTGTTATAAAATGCTTAATGTGTTAAATAAACTCAGCTTATATTCTTTTCCGCAACAAATGCCAATTTTGTGCTTTGTTTAGAAAGTCGGCAATCGAGTTATATTTCTTTTCGTAATGAATGCCGACTTATACTCCGTTTCTGAAGTCGGCATTATATTTATTAATATTATATTGTGTTCACATATCTTTGTGTATTTAATGCCGACTTTGGAAACGGAGTATAAGTCGGCATTCATTATGAAGAATAGGTCAAGAAGTCGGCACTAGGATAACCGTCTGTATATTTATAGAAGAATTTATTTTGTATGTAATGCCGACTTTTTTATTAGGAATAAACCGGCACAAGTTTAATGACTGTATATTTATATTTATAATTTAATTTATGGTAAATGCCGACTTCTCTCTGTATCAAGAAATCGGCAGTGTGTTAATTATTTAAACATATTATATGTCGACATAATTTATGTTAGCCCCAAATTTTTGTATATTTTGAGACAAGTGAAAGGTATGTCGCACTTCTCGTCAGTCGAGTGTTGGCCACCATTCGAACGACACGTTTTCTCAATTTGTTAAAAACTAATTTCAATTAAAATCATTTAAATAATTAATTTATTAAAATAAAATGTATGCACTAATGGAGTTACCAGAAATTAGTCACAAAAGTGACCATTTCCTGGTTTAGTCGAGTTGAACTAATCATTTTTTAGACATTAGTTTTCGGGCAATACCCGACGTCCGGTCACTCAACACAACGACTCCAGAGAGCAGCCAAAACGTTTCTGGCCAACTTTATAATTTTCGGTATTTTGACCAGTTTTCGACGCTAATGTTAATAAAAAGGCGGCAAATTAATGTAAATTATAAGTCGGCAGCTTTGCAGTTTGCCGTGAATTAGAAATCTGCCGGAAATTAATTGTGTTGTTTGCCCCGAAATAACATTTTGTAAAAATCGACAAACCTCATGTTAATTAGAAGACGGCACCTATTGTAAAACAGATTAATTGCCTGGAGTTAACTCGGCCAAACTGTTGATTGTTTCGAGAGAACTCGGCAGTCATTGTGCGGAATGCCTAGTTAACTCGGTAAATTCATTGTTGATTCTATTGAAGATAACGGCAAACAACGCTTCTGAAAAGACGGCAACATTCATTGACCAGAAGTTGACATCCTTCAGAGAAGTGATTCCGGACCAGTTGCGTCTAAAAGGCTGCAAATGCTAAGAAGGCGATACACGTTAATAACAAGGCGGTAGCGCGCTTATTATTAAATCGACTGTAGTGGCACTGCAAGCCGAAGAATGCTGCATTTTATATGTAAATTGTGTTGAGATCTCTACCAGGGCCGGCCTAATAAGAAGGCAGCATTTCAATTGTGTTTAGACACCTCTATTAAGCCGACTTAAGAACACGGAATAATAATAATAATTCGTTGAAAACGGCGACAAGATTTTCCAGAACCCGCCGTAAACCCGGTAAAACCGTGTAAGACGGCATCTCATATTAATAAGATAACGATAATAAGTAGGCCACTAATAAAAAGGAGGCGGCACTGAATATATTTTTAGAAACCAGCCGTAAAAACCTTTCAGCTTAATAAGGCGGTACATAATATTAATAATAAGACCCCCATAATAAGGCGGCACAATATTCAAATACCCGCCATAAAACTGTTACCCACTCAATAAGAAGGCGGCACTTTATGTTAATTAAAAGGCGGCACTAAATAATGATAAGTCAGCTGTTGTTATTAAGTCGTCATCTGATTTAGAAGCCCGGCTTAAAACTCCTTGAGTGTAATAAGGCCGCATTCCTTGAGAATAAGTAGGCACTTTTCAAAAATAGGTCCGCACTCATTATAATAAGCCAGAACTTATCAAGAATAAGTCGGCACTCCTTATTAAAAGTCGGTACTCATTCTAAATGTCGGCAAAGACTGCCATCAGTCGACACTCATTGCCAAAAGTTGGCAGACTATTAAAAGTCGGCACTCCCTGTTGGAAGTTGGCACTCAAGCTTAAAGGTCAGCATCCATTATAATAAGTCTGCACGTGTCAAAAGAAGTCGGCATTCATCAATAATAAGCTGGCACTATAAAAGAGAACCGTATAGGACAGTGCGAAAGGTTGTAATCCTGAGAATTGTAAGACCGAGAAAGGCCTTAACGTAGGAAAAGTAGGAGTGGTCGACAGACTCAAAGGACACAGGACCTCAGCCTCCTCGAGGCAAACCCTGCTGTTTCAGAAGATCTTAGAGAGGGTCTTTGGATGAGCCAACTGGACTTACGGCAAAGTAGCCAAATCTCAGAATTTTTCGTCTAAGGAAAAGAGCAAATAAGCCTCCATAGTTGCCCCTGATAAAATATCAATTTAAATGAATTGTTTTTTTTGTAAATATATTTTTTGTTTAATACAATCCTGTTAAAGTACAATTCTGTCTAGTAAAAACCAACTAGACCCCTGATCAATATATAGTATAAATTGAATGCATGTTTGCATGAATGCATATTTATTAAAAATAATAAAAAATAAAATTACTCTTTTTAAATTATTATAGATTATGTACAGGTTTATGAATAAAGAGTAAAAAGGAAAGCCTGACAAAAATATTTTACAAGATCTGTTCTTGGTGATAGCTCATACTTCCGCAAGCGAGCTAAACAGTTCTCCGGCGGGAATTACTGGTGTTTTGGTCCTTCTCTGCGACCTTTTTTTCTTCGGTGGTTCACCTAGTTTACATTTAAAGTTAAATTACAAAGTGGTTTAATTTGATAATTGTACCTAGTTTAGCGCATTTGTCAGAATCTTCATTGTAATCGCCACAAATCAAGTCACTTGATTGAGTATATTGAGATTTGAGAAAATCTGTCATTGTTGTCACTTTGCTTTCACTGCAGCCTGGTAAACTGACCATGTTCTCGCCAAAACAATTCATGTACTTGATATACGCGCAGCAAAAATATGGTTGCTTTTTCTTATCATCTTGCTCATTTAAAATACCCAATATTTCATCAATAAAGTTTGTCATGCATTTCGATTGAACATTTTTGTTCTTGTTGAAACAAACTGAACTTTCCATTAATAGGGCTGATAATTTTGTGCTTGGTTTACAATAGTTTTTCAGCGTCTTTCTAAACGCAAAAACATAAACCCTGAGCAATTGTCGGTAGAGCCGCTTGTTACATTTATTATTGTGTTTTTCGATTTCATCGACATTCTTGTAGCTTTTGCTAAAGTTTGACCAGGTAAAACAAATTAGTTTTTATTGTGTTATCATCCAGGAAAATTATTAGTTTATTTATTCTAACCATACCTGCACCAGGTTTTTAGCTGTTCCAGGTCTTCGGGAAACTGCGCTTTGGGATTGCCTGTGGTCATTACCTCAGATAGCAAGTCGTCAAATCTTTTGAGGCCAGCCTGGTCGCATTTCTGTTGGTAGGAGCTGCCAACTGAGCACAGAATGGCCACACTTATCAGAACTATTGATCTCATTTTAACACAGAATAAAAGATTTGCTCGAATTTGAGAAAACAGTTTAATTTTATGCAAATTCGACTGATTTTATACCTTTTCCAACAAACAACCGGTTATTAGTGTATCGATAAAATGGCTAAAAACTGTTATTTCATTATTATTTATTTCGATTTTATATTATCAAATATGACAATTTTGCCTTGAAAATTATATTTTTGAGATGTGCAGGATAGGCTCATAAACTCATATAAAAGGGTAGCATTTTATTAAAATCTTCCTGGTAAACTATTTTATAATTTTCAGAAATAATCATACTAACCAAGTAAGTAATAGCTGTTAAACTAAAAAAAATCTTCTTGGAAATAACTTTGAAAATTGAATTTCCTTAATCTAACCTGAACTTGCTCAAAATTCATATGACTGAATGATATATTAAATTAAAATTCCATTATTTGTTTGGTATTTTTCCATTAGTTAATTTCCCATTTGAATTTTTTTTCAGGTAAATATTAATAGATTAAATGTCCTTGGGTAAAATTTAATCTTGCTAAAATTGATTTAGTGGAATAGAGTGTTTCTTATTCGTTATCTATTTAGTTTTTATTATTAAAAGTAAATACCTGAAGCAATTATTTAATCTTTGGTATGTGATTTTAAAAAAATTAGTGTTTTCAAGATTTGAACTAGAAATGCTAATTTTTTAACTTGATACAACAAAAACAGTTCCACATTCTTTAAAAGGGGAAGGAATAGCTTTAAAATGTTTCTTTGATAGTTCAGAGGTACAAGATGAAAGCAATGCTAATTTCAGACCTACCTATCACTATTACACTTAAACCTTTAATATGTGAACATTTCTTATAACACCTCTGATATGTGAAAACCTCTAATATATGAACGGAAACTCTGGTCCCGAGTAATGTTCCATTGAAACCCATTATAATTGAGCTTCTAGTTAGTGAAAACCTCCAATTCCTGAACTGACCATATTTTTTCAGGCCCTGAACAGTAATCACAAAACCTCTTATTTGAACATTTGCTGTATATTTAAAAACTGTAAAAGGCTTTCAATTATCTTGAACCTTAAAAGTTAATGAACTGATATGAATTTTGAAAAGCATTAATATGTTTAATAATGTCTTTAAAAATATCAATGAAAAATGTTTTGAATATTAAAGAAAAATTGAAAATAATTAGTGATCACAACTCAGGTTTAAAAATAAGAGAATTGTCCCCAAAATAGAATGTGTTCGTCAGCTCTGTCTTTAATACTGTGATAAACAAAGACAAGTAACTGATTATTTTTGCAAACAATGAATAATTCCTTTTTTAAATATAATTTTTAAGCGTTTAAAATGTCTGGATTAAAAAACTGATATTTTTGAAAAAATTTCATTAAACCTCTAATTAGTGAAAACCTCTAATAAGTGAACAAAATTTTGAGTCCCGAAGCTGTTCACATACGGGAGGTTTAAGTGTAGTGGAAGTTCATTATCATTACGGGGTTTCACGGTTTTTATTGAATAAACAAAATGTGAAGGACCAGACAAAAGCTCTTGCGTTACCACACATCCACTTCAAAGTGTAAATTAGCATTGATGATTTATGTCACACAAATACTGTTTAATGAATTCGATATTTCTAAACTATCAGGAATATCGAATTTAATGTAGCCATAAACATATTTTAATTTATACAGATAGTCAAGAAAATAGCCTAACACTATCTGAAGGACAAGCCTTTATTTAAAACTTATTCCTGGTTACCACTAGTTAGGTAATAAAAATAAAACTAATTTAAAACATGTCATAAATTTCTAAATTTTTGTCTATTTATTGCATGCATTAATCATATTTTGTAATCCTTTTTGACATGATCAAGATAGACTAATTAAAACATTTTATCCTGATTATGTTTATTTGCTGAATGTGATCGGTTATAAACAAATAACCTTATTAGAAAATGTTTTAAAAATTAAAGTACAATTTTTAAAAAACATTTTTATTAAACTATCCTGGCCATCCTAATTAAAATTAAGATTTGAATCACGAGATGACTAAAAACATTTAATTAATTCAGAAATTTTTTGTAACTTTTCCTCAAACGAAAAACTGGATTGATAACTTGAGTTGTACATGAATTTTAAATAAATAACTTGAATTAATTAATTGATTATTTCTAGAATAGCTTATTTGTCAATATCTCATCTAATGTACATGCACATTCAAGGTTAAATATTTAAAATTAATTCATAATTGCATTTTCATTTCCCAATTAATTTGTTTTTGGGATCAAACATTTGATTTAATCCATCAAATTTTTATTTTTAATCTTGTACTTTTAATATACTATTAGGTAATCATGTATAAATTCATGATAACATTTTTAAAAATAGTTTTAAAACTTGTCAAAGCATTTAACTCTTTTTAATGTTCATAAATTTTTTAATGAGTAATAATTAGCAATTTAAATTTATATCTGTCAATTGAAGCTTGGAAAATGTACAGAACAATTAAAAAAAGGAACAGCATTTCAATGTTATTTATTTTCTTAGTCTTTTGATTCGATTTATTTCATTGAAAACTATTTTTTTTTATTTAACTTCTATTCATAATTAGTTATAAAATCAATTATAGGCTTTATAAGTCTATAACATCTTAACAATTTAAATGAGCTAGCAATTAGATCTCCGGGAAAGAAATTAAAAGGTCTGCTGTTGGGAGTGAGATTGTCTTGGTCCTTCGTTGAGACTTGGTTTTCTTAGGTGGCTCACCTATTTTAAAAAAAGGCAGGGTAATTAGTCAAAGAAAAGTCGAAAAATATTGTTTCCCAGTATTAAAATAAAATTATTAGAAAAAGTAACTTCAATTTGTTAACCATGTTAACATTTTCTTTGTTTGAAAAACTCACCATTGTAATATGTATTCTATAACAATAGACAATAACACAATTATTTTTCAATTCACCTAATTTTTCACATTTGTCATTTTCGCCAAGGTAGTCGCCACAAATGACGTTCAGTACGTTATCGAGAAAGGATCGTACAAAATTGTTCATGTTCTCAACCTTGTCCTCATCGCAGCCTGGTAAACTTGTCATCTGTTTCTTTGTGCAATCCAGATATGTTAAATAGGAACTTAGAATAAATTTTAATATTAGAACACTGTTTATTTTATTTTCCTTGGATTTTTATTTATCATGGTCACATACCAGCACAAATAAGGTATTTTCTTTTTTTCAACCGCATTCTGCGCGCCTAAAATCTCATCAATAAATGTTGTATAACAGCTGACCTCACTCTTTCGATTTTTATTATAACAGGATGTGCTCTGGATAAACTTCGGAGCAAGTTTAGAATTAGCACGGCAGTGCTGTTTCAATGTGTTCCGGTACGAATAGATGAAAATTCCATAGATCTGTTTGAACAAAGACTTGTTGCACTTCTTGTTAAATATCTCGACATCGTTCAGGAGTTTGTTTGAAGTCCTGTATTAAATATTTTCAAAAGATAACAACAGACTATCTTGGTCGAATCGGTATTTAAGAGACATACTTGCACCATCCCTTTAGTTCATCAGTATTTTCTGGGAAGTTCAGATTGATATTACCAAATAAGGTGGCCTTTGATGTGGTCTCATCAAACTTTTTAAGGCCAGCACTATTACACTGCTGTCCAAATGAACTTGGAAGTATACAAATCAGTTTGAATATTAATACAAATGTAATAATCATTTTTGAAAAACATAAACTTGAAACTAATATTATTGAAAGTAAGTGTTGTTTTCAGCTCAGACTCACTAATTAAAGTGATATTTTTAAAAACGAAAATAAATTTCAAGATCGTTTAATTAGCATTTTTTCTATTTTTTCACTACATTTACAAAAATTCTCATAGATTTGATCGATTATTAAACCCGCTGCCAATTAATTCACTCATTTCACTTAAGAATATTACTTGTAAATGTACTGGTTATGGGCTTCCAACCTTTTTATATCAATTTGATCTAGGTTTTTTTCCAGGCCTCAAATCTGAAAATAAAACTTATTACGTGATTAGAATTTAATTCAATGTATTTGTTGATATCCACAATTGGGCTTGGCTAGCAGCTGTCCCAGTTCCCTTCCCCCCAGCATTGTTGAATATCGACCAATAATCAATTTACCATCACTATCTATCATGTCCTTTCTGACTACTGCTGGCCTTACTGTCCAGCATTTCTAGATGAAGGAAGGGAAGAGCTCCCCCTCCCCTCCCCCGAAGTAGTTGCAGCTCTTTTGATAGCATTAGACAAAGACTAATTATTCTGATGGCAAAACTGGTAAAGAGTAAGAAGTATCTGAGCTGTTGAGAAGGGCCTCAAGAATCAACTGCTCTTATTCATCAAGTATTAAGGGATTGGGTGGTCCTATGGCACCATATTCTTACAAGAATTAATTAAATATAGTCTTTTTTAGTAAATCATGCTTGAAGTGTGATAAAATTAATTTTTTGTTAATTTAATGACTTGATTCTGGTAGCCTCAGCCAATTTCCAGAATAGCTTATCCCTAATACTCTCATCTAATTAAGGTTGCCAGACGTCCTTGATTTTCAGGAAAGTCCTTGATTTTGGCTGGATTCTCATAAAGTTTATCAACAAATACTTGATCGAAATAGGTTGTCCTCTAAAACTGATGGATTTTATACATGTTGGCTTGGTAATGTCCTGGATTTTGTTTAAAATTTTTATATTGTCATGGGTTGCAATTTTTTTACCGGACAACCCTAAATGTAATATCAGATTACATTCTAGGCTAAATACTTAAAATTCATTAATAAGTGCATTTTTATTTTTCAAATTATTTGAGTCAAATATTTGATTTAATCCATCAACTTTTATACTTAAAGTTACATTTTTAATCGATTAGTTATGATTATCAAATTTAAACGATGGGGGTGAACATACTTGTTCAGTCTAGATGGAAAATTTTGAGATTTGGCCACCTAGAGCTGAAGTTCGTTTAGCCACACCCTATGGCCCCCTAGAGTGTTCCAACTTGGCGACCTCTGATAAAAATATTTTATAAAATAAAATCTTGTCAAAGAATTGAACTTTTTGAGGTTCATGGATGTATTTTTTATATAGAAATTTTTATGACTAACTAACCTAGGATTGAAACACTATTTTAGTGATAGTACCGCTGAAATAATTACCTCTTTTCCATAAAACTGGTCATAGACTTCAAACTACCCATTTTTTATTGAAGAATGTAAAAGTTACCGAAACTTGTCCATTTTGTCAATTGTTCTTGGCCAATTGATGTTTGTGGCACTATCGAGATAAGTATTCTAGGACTAAAAAGTCGAGTCTTGAATTAGTTCTGTCTGCACGTTATTGGAAAGTTTTACAATAAAAAGGTGATAAATAAAAAGTTAACTTTCAGAATTTCTGGCAAAAATTCATTAGATTTAATGGATAACTAGAATTCCATAATTATTTTTAAATAAGTAAGGATTATTCAATAATATATATTCTGAACATATTTTTATAGAATACGATTGCCAAGGACCAGTTCTAATTCGATGCTATTTTTAACACCCATTCGATGCTAAAATAATACCCTTACAAAAATATTTTTGATCTTATCAGGAATTAAAATTGATTTTAAATGTTTTTTCGTGGTCTTTTGCGTCGACTATTTGATAGAAAACTAATTATTTTTATGATTTTACTTTTATTCATAATTAAGTCATAAAATCCATTGTAGACAGAAGGTCGCAATTAATCAGGAACAGATTCAATTCGGTGAAAACAATTTTAATCAATTGATATTCACATCTCTGGGAAAGAAATTAAAAGGTCTGCTGTTGGAATTGCTATTGTCTTGGTCCTTCGTTGAGAATTCTTTTTATTAGGTGGCGGACCTAGTTAAAAAAAAAGCCAGGATTAATAATTAATGAAAGTCAAGATTGGAAATATTAGCTTTTAGCATTAAAATAAAAAATAATATAAAAAGTAATTTTAATTTTTTGCTAGGATAACATTATCTGAGTTAGGGAAAAGGCTTACATTTGTAATCTTGTAGCCTATAATAATAGATTATAGCGTGGTAACTTTTCATCTTACCTAAAGTAACACATTTGTCATTTTCGCCATTATAGTCGCCACAAATGAAGTTCAGTACGTTATCGAGGAAGGATCTTACAAAATTGTTCATAGTTTCCACCTTGCTATCATCGCAGCCTTTTAAGCTTGATATCTGTCTCTTGGTGCATTCCAGATATTCCAAATAAGCCCTTTAAATAAGTTTTTATAGTTAGAAAATTGCATATTCTTCGCTTTTTTTATTTATCATGGTCACCTACCAGCACAAGTAAGGTATCTTCTTTTTTTCAACCGCATTTTGAGCGCCTAATATCTCATCAGTAAATGTTGTATAGCAGTCGACCTCACTCTTTCGATTTTTATTATAACAGGATGTGCTCTGGATAAACTTCGGAGCAAGTTTAGAATTAGCACGGCAGTGCTGTTTCAATGTGTTCCGGTACGAATAGATAAAAATTCCAAAGATCTGTTTGAACAAAGACTTGTTGCACTTCTTGTTAAATACCTCGACATCATTCAGGTGTTTGTTTGAAGTCCTGTATTAAATATTTTAAATAAATAACAACAGACTATCTTGGCCGAATCGAAATCTAAGCGACATACTTGCACCATCCTTTTAGATCATCAGCATTTTGGGGAATTGTAGATTGATATTACCAAATAAGGTGGCCTTTGAAGTGCTCTCATCAAACCTTTTAAGGCCAGCACTATTACACTGCTGTCCAAATGAGCTTGGAAGTATACAAATCAGTTTGAAAATTAACAAAAATGTAATAATCATTTCTGAAAAACATAAACTTAAAACTAATATTATTGAAAGTAAGGGTTGTTTTCAGCTCAGACTCACTAAAAAAGTGATGTTTTTAAACGATCTACAATTGGTTATTTACAATTGGTCTTGGCTAGCAGCTTAATTTAAGCTTATTTAAGCTTAATTTATCTGAGCTACTATTTAAATTAATAATAAATTTTCTTGTTGTACTTCCGGACAGAATTTTTAAAAATATTCTCTCCAAGATCCAATGAAATCGACAATCAGTGAATAAACTACTAAACTAATGATATTTTACCTTGCAAAATAGTATTTCGTTAAAAATAACTTTTATTTTATTTCAAAATTAACCTTAAAGTTGAAAAGGATTTGTCGTAAATATTTGCTATTAAATCGACTTAAGATTTTTCATTCCATGATCTTTAAGTTAACCCTAAACCTGGTCGTTTCCTAGCTGGCCATACGGCTTAATAATAATTTTAACCACCTTTTATAAGTGCTTTTGAGTGCTATCAAGAACATTTTTAGTACAATATTTATCTATTTCCCAGTTATTCCTTTAAATAAAAAAATTGTAATTTACAACATTATTGTTTTTATAAAATCTAATAGGGCTTGCACAATTAATTTACTTATTTAAATTAGCTGAATAAATTTAGTAAAGGATCTAATGTATATTTAGTGTTAGATTGTATAATAATCTATTGACCTTGGTCATGATTCTTTTGTCAAGACTTCAGAAAAATATTTTTTTGAATGCCGTTCTACTTAATGAGTTAGATAATCATAAAATATTTGCACAGGTACAGGTATATGACATGTGACAAGAGGTACTTAATAATTATATACCATTCAATTGAGTAATAAATAATATTTTTCAAAAACTTTCATTGCTATTAATCAAGCTAGGCTTTTATTTTTGGCTAATTACAGCTATCATTAAACTAATCAATCAAAATAAGGGGATTTTCCCAAATATTTTCTGTTAATCACAGTTTATCCGAGCGAAAATTGACTAAAATATCGACCTTGGTCTTTCATCATTAATTCTAAGTGTCTATTCCTAATCGTGTCATTCTATTTCGCAATTTTTTTGAATTGAAAATTATTTTACACACTTTTTTTGTTAGAAAACTTTTTAGACATGCTCACTTGTGATCGATGACCTTGGAAATTGAATATAATTAATTTCATATTAGTAAGCACATTATTAGTGCTTAATTATTGAATAAAAACACTTTTTTAATGCAAAGATAATAATAAATTTATTTTAATGAACTTGATGGTTATATTTTTAAAAACTGTATTTATAAAAATTTAAAAGTTACCCGTTTATTTTAAATAACTATTTTGAGGTAGTACGTTTATTTTAAAAATACCCGTAATAGTTTTGATTTCAGACAGAAGGAAATGATGACAGTAGATCAAGGACTGGTGGCCCGAATGAGCGTGCTCTCTTCTGATTTTTCTTCTTTTTGGGTGCAGGTCCTATTTGAAAAATAAGATATTAAAACAAAATTCATTAATGATCAAGAATATTGATTTAAATTACCTAGACTCTGGCATTTGTCGGAACCTTCTATGTAATCGCCGCAGACCAAGTCGATAACATTGCCGACGACACTACGGATTAGGTCCTGTAAAGCCTCTACATTCTTGGTAGTGCAGCTTGGTGCATTAGTCAGTTTATCTTCGAAGCAACTAAACAATCTTGCATATTCACTACAATAAATAAGATGGTATCATAAAATTACGGTTTAATAATTTATCCATCATTAAAAATTAATTAAACAAACAATCTAGGTCTATTATTTGAAGAAAAATCTAGTTCATGTTTCAATCTACAATAAAAATTTGCAGGAGCATAAAAACTCTTTCACAACTATTAATAATCAGACAAACTTTATATTAAGTTTTAAAAGTAACCAATCATATTTTTAAAACTAACCAGCACATGTAGGGTATCTTTTTTTCATTCAGGGCATTTTTGGAGCCTAAAACCCCGTCAATAAAGTTGGTATAGCACTTGGTGACAAGAGCATCATTTTTCTTGATACAAGGCACCCCTTCAATGATCTCGGTCAGTTTCTGTGAGTCCTTTCTGCAATACTGGCGGATAGCGTTCTTCACGGCATAGAGCAAAACACCGAATACTTGCTTGCTCAGGTCCTTGAAACACTTTGACTTGTAATTTTCCATTCCCTTAACCAGTCGGTCTGATTCACTGAAAAAAAGTAATTAGCTTGATAAGAATTCCAAAATAATTAGTGTATGCCAGTCAATAACTTACTCGCACCACTTTTTTAGTGGCGCTCCCTTGCTAGATGGAAAGTCCCTGCCAGAATTGGCGATGGTCAATAATCTTGCCAGGTTTGCATCGAACTGGCGCATACCTTTCTCGGTGCACTGTTGACCTGCGGTTAGCTTGGTAAATGTTGCAACAAAAATCAGAAGTATTGTGAGGTAGTTCATTATGTTTCGACCCTTGTTCATCCGTTATATAAGACTATGTATAAAAACTACATGGATATCAGTCAATAAGTTACTTGTGCCAGGAATATATCAAATGTAAATACAGTGAAACCTGATTTTTGCAAACGCTCATTTATGTAAATTATCCGGATAATAGAATGGCTTTTAAACTATTTATTCGAGTTGTCTGTATTGTACAACTTTTGGTGATTAAGTACTATTTAATTATATATATTTTCTAGTTTATATCATTTATATGATCAGTATCATTTAGATGCGAAACTGTGCTCTTTTTCCTTAATTGATTTGACTTTGAAAAATGCCTTTCGCTGTTCAAGATCAAGATCAAATGTGTTGAAGGAAAAAACGAGTCAGATTGAAAACTTGTTGAAACAGATTAAAGGATTACAGTCTATACTCGGTTTAAGATTGAATATTTTAGAAACTGTTATTTTATTATTAAAACATAAAAATATTTGATCTAATTCAATTATAAGAGCTAAGTTAAACTTCAGTTCAGCAGCCGAAGACTATCAAGTACAAGGCTTTTAAAAATAGCATGCTTATTATTTAGATCGAAAACAAAAGTCTAGTTTTTAAATTTCAGGAAAATTCAGATTGCTATAAATTTATTTGAATTTGAACTTGATAATTAACTTTATTTAAAAAAGTCTTTTATATTAAATACTATTTAGCTTGATAATTTTAAAAACAAATTTTAAAATATTAAAAAAACAAGATAAAATTAAATTCAAACTTTATTTTGGTAATCAACCTGTTCCTTTTTAAACAATCCAGCTACTTTTTTCGCAATTGCTGTTACAACCACACAAAAGTACACGATGAAATCACATATTTGTCCAATTATACCACGACCAGATTCTTTGTTTTCCACTTGCTCATGCTCAGATTTTTCAGTCTCTTGTTCACCATCTCTGACCATCCTTTTGATTGAACTAAAGTTGTCGTTCCCTTCAATCGAATCAATGACTTGAGTCGATATCAGAATGAAAATCAAAACTTTTGAAATGAGTTTCATTTTGACATGATAATTATTTATTTTGCATGTTAATATTTAGCTTATATATGCTTTTATTCCGAAATAATTGCAAAAATATCATGTTCACTCAATTGGAATAATGCCCAGGTTCACATAGTCAGGTAATTGCCTGATCGTCTGTGGCAATAGGCTAGGCTCAAACTTTGGACGCATCATGATTAATTTGAGAAGAACTTTTGAGGTCAGGCCATAATTTAAGCTGTCATGGAAGTTTTCATCATTACGTGACAGATAACCGAATTCTTGCATGTTTCCTTCTGTTTGTAATAATTGTGATGGTGATTTTTCACTGTTGATCGCTGATTTAATTTGTTTTGATATTTCATCCGGTTTTATCAATTGATTTTGCATGATAACATCGCCAGAGTCAAATAACACACTTTCAAATTGATTTGAAAATTGACATGATGAGATTAACACTAGTGAAATAGTGAACAAGAACATTTTTTAAGAAGAAGTCTGAAAACTGTAACTAATATTGAAATTTATTTTATTGAATTTGGAGTCATTATTAAAGTGTAATTTTGTTAAAACAGCTTGGACAATAATTTTTGTTGAATATAAAAATATTTTTAAGCAAGATTAGAACCTGACCTTGCTTTATTAACGGATAATTTGTTATTTAATGCGCAGATAAATATCAAAATAATTCACTCAAATCAGACATCTTTTTGTAGAAAAAAACCGGAAAAAACCGAATCAATAGCCCAGAGGTTGGATGACATCAATTGATTAAATATTTAGTAATCTTACAATTCTTCTCAAATAAGAACAGGGAAAACACCCGTCATTTTATTTCAGACAGACATTGAGATAGAAAAATTGTTTAAAAATGTTCAATGCTCAAAAAATTAAAATGTAATTTTAATAAAAGAAATTTAAAGAAATCTGATTCATTATTTGCCGAAAACTTTTTCAAAAATAAGTAAGTAAGAGTTAATTCAACAGATTTAGTTATTCTTGCATGTTTATTATTTTTATTGCTGTTTATTTGTCAATAATTTAAACTTAATATTTAAATTATAATATCTTAACTTGATTATTTATCAGATATTGAAGCGAATTTTAATATATATAAACAAGCTAGATCATTTTGACTGCAAGGTAACTCTACTTTAATATTTGTTTGTGTTTTGAATTCCCCTGGATCCATTCTAAACATTGATTAAGGACAGTGAAAAAATGATAGAACCCTGATACTTGTGAAACTTGAGAAAATTTAATAAGAATCGCTTTAAGTTGACTGATTATGCAAGGTCATAAGTTGTCTTCTTTGAAATTATTATTTTTAAGAAGCAGACATGGAATCTAATACTTCTAACTAACTTTGGTTTTAATCATC
>JAQIWP010000476.1:0-25129 GCA_034695525.1 Euzetes globulus
ATTCTAATCAACTAATAGATTCAGAATATATCAAAATTTTTAAATTCCCGCTACCCCTTCATCCAAACTCTCCTCATAAGTAGACATTTTTCTTCCAAAACCATGTATACTTTACCAATTTTTAATTGGTCATGGAAGCCATGATAGCAGCTAGACAATTCAATAAACCGATGAAGTTTAACCTCTATATTTACATTTTCAATACAATGACATATAGTTCATAATTTGAATTGCTTAAACTATTGATCGTGAACCTTTAAAAATACAGGCTAAATACACCTTATTTGAATGGGCTCATTCAAGAAAATTATCAAGATAGTCTATTTAATTGAAAAATAATTAAAACCCTATTTAATTATTTTAGCATTAAAATAAACATAACGCTACATTTGCTAACACTAATTATTTACCAGCAGACCTAAATCAGTTTATTAGTTACTCTTTCACAAAATATTTGTATGGAATTTCCGACAAATTTTACTGGTCACCTTTTTGAAAAATTTGAAAAATCCTTCTTAAATTAAAGTTTAACATTTTATAAATTTGTTTTATCACTGAAGATTGGTATACACTCTGGTCATACAACGGGAAGGGGGAGGGAGGGGACAGACATCAATCAGTTCAGTATAAAAAGTTATATTAGTGAAAAAATTTTACGAAAATAAATACGAAAGTGTAAAAATTAACAAGACAAAATAGTTAACATACCTTTCACTTATTGTATTTCTATTCTTTAAATCACTCAACACTCGGATACAAAGATTTGACTCTATATTACCAAACAATCGCTGAATAGTTTGAATAACTTTCTGACTCCTGTTCTCTCGACGCAAACCCTAACGCACAGACCATCGCACATGACTGACAACGTTTATTCGCCTTTCCAAAAACGATAGCTTCTAATCCAAAAGTTTTTGTAATTCATCCAATGCTAATTGATCTACCAGATTTATTAAGAAAATAAAGCAAAAGAGATGAGCGTATTTGATTATCGGGGGCATTTTCTGTTACGTCGACCATTTTGGCAAATGGTAGTCAAGAATCCGCCATTTTGTTCCTAATTTTACGGAATTTAGCCTTAAGACTTGAATAAGAGCTTAATTATAACTTTAAAAGATAAGAAATAAGCTTATCTAAGAAGACCAGGGGTCGCCATAGGGGGAGTATAGTATGTATACCCCTTGAGGTCGAGAATTTGCCAAAATACCCTTATTAGGTTTGAAAAAATTGTATGAAGAAAACGCAGAGAAACGGACTCCCCTTCAAAAATTGCCGCTTCGCGCGGCGCTCATTTTTTCCAAATTTCCTCCATTTTGGCAGCCATTTTCAGTAACTTTATCGATTAAGCTGTATTTAAATTGAATTAAAGGCAATTTAAACTTAATTAAGCTTAATTTAACTGTATTTAGGCATGAATAATGAACAAAATGGCCTTTTCCGGCGGTACTTCCAGCCGCCATCTTGGAAAAATACCTTCCCCTTATACCTTCCTCTGAAGTCTCAGACCTTGACGACCTCTCAAGAAACTCTATTTCCGTCTGTCATTTTGTCCTCCCTGAAAATATTTGATTGGAAAGCTGTGCAAAACAATTCTTTTTCAACTATTTTATGGTTTTTAAGATTTCCATAAATTATTTAATATTTTTAAATATTTTTTCAAAAACTTGAGGTGAATTAGAATAATTACCAGATTTTAAGACTTTAAAATCAATTGAATACGACGTTTGAACTGACACTTTATTAACATCTGGGTTAATTTGGCTATTTTCTTCAATTCTCATATAAAATCCATTTTGACGCAAAATCAGACATTTTTAGAAATAATTTCAATTTTAAACCAAATCTTAAAGTTATGAATAATTAGTGAGAAAAGAGCGAATGGAAGTGTCTTATGAGGACATAAACATATTTCTTAAAGTATTTCTAATAAATATTTAAACAAATATTTCTGACTCTAATTCATAACTTGAAATGAATCACAAAATTTTTGGTTTTTCGCATTTTTCTGTATTAAGTTCTTATAATTTTATTTAATCCTAAAATTATGAATAAAACGCTTAAAATTTTCAATTTTATGGCTTCAAAAGTATAAATTGAATTATTCTAGTAAGAATATTCTAACGATAAAGAGTTGATTATGCTATACTAATATTGAGGAAGGGCCAATTTTCTTGTATTTGATTAACATTTATTAAATTTAGTTATTTTTATTAATCTGAACCATAATAATGATAAAGAGAACGATAAAATAAAGGTCCCAAAGGAAAAGTTTACACTATATATAGTTCAGGGGTAGCCAAGGGGAACTTACTTGGCCCCTAGACGAAAAATTTTGAGACTTAGCCCCTTCTAGGCAAAAGTTCATTTGGTCTCGCCCTACTACTGCCCCCTCTTAGGGTCTTCCAACTTGGCGACCTCTGATTTAGCTATATTTGGTTAGATATTTGGTTTTGATATACCGGATAATTTAAATCGGATTGCTAGATAGAAAATACACAAACTAAAATTTGTATATAATTTATGGAATTACTCTAATAATTTATATAGAAGAATAATTATATAATTCAGAATTTATTTATCATTTTCAAACTTTATTTTTGGGATAATAAGTCATTTTTAAAGCTTGCTAGGATTTGTTTAGGAAATTAATTGTTCCTTCACTTTACATTATCTTATAATTTTTATCTTTCAGATTCCCGATAAAAACAAATATTATTGATTTTTTTCTTTGTTGTTTTATTGTAAACGAAAATATTTGTTAAAATGAATGAATTTGATATAAAGCAGTTTCAAGATTAGAGGAGGTGACCAAATAGAAATAATCTTTTTATTTTGAAAACTTTCCCGAGAAACTTTCTCTTAATGGTTTTTTTGTGGTCAGCCCATGTATTTCAAAGGGGGAATATTCAAATAAAATTATCGGTGTTATTTTTGTTGGCCATTTCACCCTCGCCCACCAGCACTTTTAAAAAAATAGCCCTCATACCGCCTGAAAATTTTTGACTGGCCATCTCTGCTTTTGTTATAGCATTGTAATAGCTACTAACTCAGATTTTAAGTTTTAGAGTAAAAATAAAATAGCAGTATGAATTATAAAAAAACTATTTTTTGTGCGACAAATTTTGTCAAGAAACATTTTCTAGAAAGTTTCTAGAAAGTTTCTTTTATGTCAACTCTATTCAGGATTGAAAAAAGCGCAGAAGAGAACTATTCTCATGAATAAAATGAAAATGAGAACTTATTCTTACTTGGTCTCTTGGTTCTTACCAAAACCTCAATAAAATATTCTCGTGAAACTTTTTATTGAGTCTGTGATTCAAATCTAATATTTATTCATACATTTGGACCATATTTTGCGAACACATTATTTTGTGTTTTAATATTTAATTCTAATTATTTTATAGCAAACGTTTCTAAAAAAGTTCCGATTTATAACATATAAAGTTGTCTTGGTATTACTAAATATAAAATAAGATTATTGCATCAAATAATTATTAGATACACACAATTAGCAATCAATAATTAATCCATAATTGTTTAATTTTTTTGACTAAGTTTATTTTTTATGTGGCAGTTATTGCAAGTACAATACATTTTCCTTAACTGCTCCAGGCAATAAAAATAACTATCAACGCTTACATATCAATAAATGATTAAAATTTATTCCTTTGAAGAGATAGTTAAAGAAAAAGTCCAAACAATAATAAATGTCATTAATTTATGTTTTTCTATCATTTAATCAATTGAATCAATAGTAACCACTTTTGAAAAACTGATAAAATAGTTTAAGGGGTTATTAAAAGTTTAAAATCAGTTTTCCTCAAAATCCTATAATCATTATTTTAGGATTTCATTGAACATTTTTAATTAAGTGAAAATGGCTGTAATGTGTCTCCAACTTGTATTTATTGACATATTTTAAATTACAATGAACAATTAATTTCTAGTAATCTTGGTGTTTATAAATTATAATATTGAGAGATCAAGATCAAATTACTGTTTAGTCGATTTCAACGTAAATTGTGTACAAATTATATAAAAGTTTTCTTAAAAATCAAATGTTTGACGCATTTGTCATAGAAATAAACAATGAGTGAAATGATTATAATATAAACTTTATGTCATTCATGACTTCATTTCCAAATAAATAAGTCGACAAATAAGTGATTCTTCAATAATCGTCAAAATGGACTCTTTGTGGCGATTGGCCTCCGGGTCGTCAGTCGAAGAGTTTGCGAAAGACGTTTATTTGAAGAGCAATATTACCATTTTATTAAACAAAACGATCAAATCTCTGATTAAACATATGACAGACACGGATAGCAAACTGTTGATAGAGATCCACGACGTGACCACTTTATGTCACGGCATCGAAGCTGTTTTCCTGCACGGCCTAAAAGCCAAGTTAACCACAAGAGTGTCCAGCGTTTTCATGAGCTCTTCATCCCAACAAAAAACATTTCAATTGGATTTTTGGCCAATTATTTTGATTTTATGTCACAACGAAGTGTCCCGAACCGTAAAGCAATTGTCCAACGTTACCACAGACATCGGTAGGTGTCGGGCGTGGCTCAGGTCAGCCCTAAACGATGGCCTCATAATAAGCTATTTGGAAGCCTTGACGTCAGACTCATCTCTATTGCATGGCTTTTATCGGTCTTCGGCTTATATTCGGGACAGAGAGCACACAGATATTCTCAAAAGCCTATTGATAGGACTGGACCCCTATGTATTGAATGTGAGGGTAGACAGTCAGACACTTGACTTATGGACTGAACCCACACTGAAACTCATTGGATATCAATATTTTGAGGCCGAACCCCAACCCGTGATGACAGCCGTCGACGCCATTCAACTCATAGACAAAACCACTTCAATTCAAAAAGTAGTTCAGAAAACATTAAATTTTTTAAATTAAATTGTTTTCATTTTAGAGTAAAATTAGTGGCAAATCAGATGTCGATTCAGACAGAGATACTGAATACCCGGCTTCAGAAGACTCCTCCGAAACCATATCTGATGTAAAATCTATAAATTTGAGTGAAGTTATCGATGAAATGATTGAAGAATTAGAATCGGAAGATAAGACACCGGACAACGAAGCAGGTAATAGCTTGAGTCGTTTGTCTGGTTGGAGTACAACCCCTCCAAATTCTGAAGAGAATCAAAGCTATGACGACATTCTTCAGAGCTATTCAACACAAGCCGTTCTCTCGAGTACTCCCGATATGAGAGATTTCAGTTCTTTGGAGTTCGAGAGCGCATTGTCCAGAACCAATGTGGCAAAACCCGGTACCAAAGAATTGTCGCCTTCAGATTCGGCCTCTTCGGACTCCGATTTTGAGGTCATACCAAAAAGTGTTGTCTTAAACAATTCAGATCCGGACACACAACGATTTTTAGACCAATTAATGATATTAGCCAATGAGTCGGGACTCGACCAACAGGACTACAAGTGTATTGCCTGTGGCCGACCTATTGGTATGATTTATGGCAAATCTCGTTTGTGTCACTTCGATGGGCGTCAGTACTGTTTGGACTGTCATTCAAACGAGGAGTCACTAATCCCGGCGCGAATCATCCATAACTGGAATTTCCGGAAATATCCTGTCGCCAAACGAAACAAACATTTGTTGGTTTCCACAGAAAGCGAACCCCTTTTCGATATCAAACTTTTGAGTCCACTCTTGTATTCAATGATACCTGAAATTAAGGAGACATTAGAGTTGAGGACTCAACTCTTCTATTTGCACGCATACCTCTTCACTTGCCAGGAAAGTATAGCCATGGAAATGCGCAAAACTGTTTGGCCCCGCGAACACCTGTTCCAGCACATACATCTTTACTCTGTTGTCGACCTCTTTCAGGTTACAATCAATTGTTGACATTTCCATGAAATCATTAATTATTTTGTTTGGACTTTAGGTTCAATCCAATCAATTGTCACAAACTCTGGCAAAAGTGATATCATTCGCCAAAAAGCATGTCCTGTCCTGTCCTTTGTGTACATTAAAGGGTTATTTTTGTGAAATCTGCAAATCCTCTCAAATTCTATATCCATTTAACACCGATTCGACGAACAGATGTGAAAAATGCAAAACTGTTTTTCATTTGCGGTGTTTCGTCGAGAGATACGACAAACATTCCTGTCCTAAATGTCTGAGGATTGAGCGCCGGGAACAACAGTCCGTTCTCACAGAATATAACCAATTCGTCTGATAGTCGAAAGAAAAATTTCAGATTTTTTTTATTTATTATTTATCTTCAAACAAATGGAAACAAAATTATTTTTTAATTGAATTTTATTCAAAAGCCTATTAAAAAATTTGATTATTATTTAAATTGCAATTCAAATAATGTATTGTTTATATGAACTAAACTATAAACTTTTATCAGCTTTATTAAGAAAAACACTAAACTTGGTCTGTAAGTAGTCTGACAATAATCTAATCATTTTTAAGTTCTTTGAAAGAATGAATAAAAATTCAATTTTTAAACGATTACTTCTTTTATGAAAATATTAATTCAATTTATTTAATTAGATTTCTTTCTTCGTTATAATCATTCAAACAAAAAGATTCTTTTAAGTGATTATAAACTTAGATAAGAAACACATTTTGTCTAAAAACATTGAATCCATTAAACCGATTATTTTATACATATTTTTATCTTTACAACAAATAGAAAGCAATAAATTTATTTTTAAAAATTCACTCAATCGGGAAAACAGCTTTTAAAAAATATCTAGATATTTTTAGAAATATTCCTGCCTCATTTGGTCTGAATTGTTCAGGAGGGATCATTCACTCTCACCATAATGTCCTTCTTCTATTAGAATTTAATTAAGTACCAATCTCTAACAACCATTTTTTAAATTTGCCTGGTTAATGGCTTAAAAAGATGTTTACAAAATGTATACAAAATGTTGATGGTTACTATCGAAATAATCTAGGGTAAACAAAGAGTTGCTATATTTTTGGTAACTTTAAAAATCATTGAAATTATTGAAATTATGACTTTTGCAGAGGATTTTTGATGTTGACCGCCAAAGATTTCTATAAGGTGTCTATAAAAGGGTTAAATAAGCACAGGATGGTTGTACATTGTAAGAAAATTGCACCGTTTTAATAGAGAAGAGCGAGATTATGAGAGTACTGAACACTCAAAGCAATAGTTAGCATAACTGTAAGTCTAGAGAAAAGGATTTCTTAGAAAAGAAATTACATTTCGTGATCGTCTAAAACGTTAGCCTTAACTCGAAAGCTATTTTTGGCACACATTTACTACTTGTAAATATAGATCTCTTAAGTTTGTGTCTCTCTTCAGGCGTGGCTTTCAGACTACACTGGAGTTACGTTATAATCACTTTCGTCGTTTCCTTTTCCAAACTATAGTCCACCAAATGTTCTCTTAACTGCTAATAAGTTTTCAAATGAATAGTCTATCCCTCAGGAGAGCCTCAAAGTTTTGAGTTACACTTGAAAGCCTCAAAAAAGACAAGAAAGAGAGGGTGGACTCAACACTAACAACACTGTCTGTTAATATCGGACTCATCGAACTTTTTGGCTAAAGCTTTAGACAAAAGTTACGATGAAGGAAAATGTTTTAGTCAGGTGTAACTGGCTTTTACTACCAGTGCTCCTAATTGTTACACATTTTACTTTATATGATCAAGTGAAGGGTCAAGTACTGAATCCACCTTACTTCAATCTCGCTGAAGGAAGGAATGTATGTATTTCTTCTCTTGAATCAACTCTTCTTTGGCTACAAATTATTGAATGAAAATTAAAATAAATGTCTGAAAACTCAGATAAGTGCGACCGCGACCTGTGGTGAGAATGTACCCGAACCAGAGCTATACTGCAAACTTGTCGGTTCCAATTGGTTGGATAAACCCGACAATGTGCACATCAATTTGATTCAAGTACCCATTCATTCACTTATCAGTTACTTATTATTTAAATAAAATAAATGGTTAATTAGGGTCAGGCCTGCGATTATTGCGACCCGAATGATCAGAATAGGGCTCATCCGCCACAATATGCTATCGACGGTACAGAGCGCTGGTGGCAGAGCCCACCGCTTTCTCGAGGAGCCAAATATAATGAAGTGAATCTCACTATAGATTTGGGACAAGTAAGTGATGTCTTTTAATAAATTATCCTTCCATCAGATTCTGCCCTGGTCCATCGTGCTAATTCTCAGATAATTTCTTATAAAAGTCTAACTTCATCAAGTTCCTAATAAATTATAAATTGTTTTATCCTTATAATGCACAAATTAATGCCCAAATGTTGATAATCAAAGTTATAAATCAACTCTTTTTGTTAATTTGCAAGTTTGTTAGCCTTTCTGACATTTTTACAGTGAAAATCTCATTTACTTGTAGTTAAGTTTCTTTTATCTATTTTGATCGTCAAGTCTTAGGCCTCTCCTTAAACATCTAAACAGTCTGTGCGTTATTATCCCAGAACTCACACAGTATGACAGTGAGAGACTCCAGTTCTTCAAAGTCTTCAGATAACAGTTGTTTAGTTTAACTCAAAATAAACAATCGATTGAATGTTATAAAAATGTCAAACTATAAATTCACACAGAATGGTACTGACCAAAAATTGAAACCCATTAATAATATAATCATCTAGGTAACATGGTTCAATTTTTTCCAAATAAAGATGAATTATTAAATATAATCGTTTTCTGTTTTAACAATACACTAAATATTAAATTTCAACAAATTGAAATGTGGCAAGGACAAAATATACATTTATAAACACTGGGATGAACATTTTAATTCTCAATTTAACTTGGAATCAAATGTTTGACCAAGAATTTCATTGAATTCAACTTAATCTAAGCTATATTTGACATATTTGTTATTCTAAGCTATTTTCTAGTTTTTAATAATTCGAGATTTTGAAGCCTTCTAATCAGGGGTATCGCCATTGGGGGGAAAGGGTATTGTAAATACCTCTCTGAGGTCGAAATTTTGCCAAAATCCACTCTGAGGTTTGAAAATAATTCAAGAGAAAAACGCAGAGAAATTGCAGAGGAACCTCTTCAAAAATTGCCCCGGTGCAAAGAGCGGCGACCTTTTTATCCTGATTTTCCGACATTTTGTTCTTTAAAACTTGGAAAATAGCCTAATTATAGCCTAATTAAGTAAACTTACTTCTAAAATCACCTGAATAAGCTGATTTTATTAAAAAAAAATGCCGATTCCGATCAGTTTTTGCTTTTGAAAAAATATTTCCCTAGCGATTTTGGCACCCCCTCCTCCTGAAAATAATTTTATTAGCCCTCTTTGCCTAATATTCTGCTAGCTTATTTTCGAATTCATTTAATTTGCAGTAAAAATCACAAAAATATCTTCACTAGTTTCGGTTTATTTTCCAATCAATTTGCAAAAATTTAGAAATGACAATATAAAACATTTTCGTTTTTAAATAGATAATTTATTTATTAATATACCTGTAATATATTTTTGAATGTTCAACATTCTACATTAATTTGATAAAACAACTAAAGATTTTATAGATAAAATAACAAGCAAACCGTTTATAAGCTTTTCAAATAAGCAGAAAATTATCTTTCATTATATTTTTGCTAAAAGTTAAATGAAATCCAATTCTTAATCTTATTTCAAAAATTCGAATTTTTAAAACTCAAGCAATCACTGAATTAAAAAAAAATTCACTATCAACTGCTGAAAATATGACATGATATACATTACATATAATACAATGACACGTCTATTACTAAGACTATTAGTTATTTGAATCCGGATAAACTCTAACTTAATTATATCCCTATCGGAAAATGAAAATTGAAAATATATTATTAATGACTCATTAGTAACAAAGTCGAGAAACATATGAGTAAAACAATTTAGATTCCGTTGTGAGCGACAAAACTCTAATCTCAAAAAAGTAATTTCCAGAATAGTTTTCATTTGTTGTTATCAAAGAGAATAAAAAAATCAAATTACCGATCTTATCTGTTATAATTATATCGAATTACGAGTTTCTTGTTTCTCAAGTTTTTTTAGCCGCACTTTTAGATAATTAATAATTATGAACAAATTGATAAAGATTCAAATTGTTTAAATCAAATGAAAAATGTAGTCTAAGATTTAACTGTTCATAAAATTGAATAGGAGTTCAATGTGGCCTACGTCTTTATCAAGATGGGCAACTCTCCCCGGCCCGGAGTCTGGGCTCTGGAAAAATCAAGGGATTACGGCAAATCTTATACTCCTTGGCAATACTTCGCTGATACCCCAGGAGACTGTGTCTATTATTTTGGCCATTCATCGCTCGGACCAATCATTAGAGACGATTCGGTTTTATGTGAAACCAGGTTCTCAAAAGTGGTTCCACTCGAAGGCGGAGAAGTATTGACTGAAGTAATGCTTTCAAATACAATAAAGCTTTTGGTTTAGATCGCAGTCTCTCTGCTCAACGGAAGACCCAGTGCCGATAACTTTTCAATCTCAGCGCCCCTTCAGGAATGGAGTACAGCCACTAATATAAGACTTCGATTATTGCGACCAAAGACTACTTTAGGTCATCTACTGTCTGTGGCCCGTCAGGACCCGACTGTCACCAGACGAGTAAAGTCTCAATAAATGAATGATTCAAAAAATATTTGAACCTCTTTTTCAGTACTTTTATAGTATTAAGGATATAAATATCGGAGGCAGATGTGTGTGCAATGGCCACGCTTCTCAGTGCGACCAAATAGACCCGACAGACCCATACCGGGTGTCCTGCAGCTGTCAGCACAATACCTGTGGCTCTCAATGCGAAAAATGTTGCACCGGATATCAACAACATGAGTGGAGGCGCGCAACCATTAATGATCACTATGTCTGTGAGGAATGCAATTGCAACGGTCACTCCGACGAGTGCTATTACGACAAAGAAGTCAATAATAAGAGATTAAGTCTCGACAAAAATAAACTGTTCAATGGGGGAGGGGTTTGCATCAACTGCAAACACAATACAGAAGGAATCAATTGTAACCAATGTAAGCCCGGATTCTTTAGGCCCAGAAATAAACCGATCGAAGCACCCGATGTATGTCAGCCCTGTCAATGTGATCTACATTTCTCCACTGGAAATTGTACTGAAGGTCCGACTTTTGCTGCTTTTCCACTTCATTTACGAAATATTCAATATTTATTTAAATGTAGGAACGGGTCAGTGTGAGTGCAAGGAAAACTTTTTGGCCCCACTTTGCGACCGATGCAGGTCAGTTATAAAAGTTTCTTCCTCTTAATAAAAGCCAACTTTCTTTTAGTTATGGCTATTTTGGTTATCCTCAATGTGAAGAATGTCATTGTTTCCCGAACGGCACTGAAGGCAATGGTATTTACTATTATTTCAAAAGTATTAACTCATTATTGAAATAATTATTTTTAATCCGAAGTATGCGAACTGACAACTGGTAGCTGTCCTTGCTTTACTGGTAATGTTTAAAACTAGCATGATAATTGACAAATTGATTAAAACGTTGCATTGTGTTAAGGCTATACTGGCAAATACTGTAAACAGTGTGCTGAAGGATATTTTGGTTTCCCCCAATGCAAGCCATGCAATTGTTATCCAGGCCACTCTCTGAATAATTTATGTGACATCGAGACGGGTCAGTGTGCCTGTTCCAACAGTTTTGGTGGGCGCAGATGCGACGAATGTGACATTGGTTTCTATGCTTATGACAGTTGTCGATACTGTTCCTGCAACACAATCGGAACCAATGAAAGCGTTTGCAACAATCAGACCGGTATTTGCTTTTGCAAAGAAGGCTATGCAGGTGACCGGTGCGACCGATGCGCAGACAATTATTTTGGTTATCCTAATTGCACTAAATGTATGTGCGATGAAATTGGTTCATATGGACAGGTGTGTGATGCATATGGAAAGTGTGCTTGCAAACAGAATTTCGGTGGACTCAAATGTGGAGACTGTTCACCAGGATTCTATAAATATCCTGAATGTCTTCCCTGTGCCTGTGACTATAGAGGGTCTAATGGCGTCTCCTGTGATTATGCTGGTCGATGTATTTGCCAAGATAAATTCGAAGGTAATTTAATTTAATTTAATTTGAAATTGTTTTTAAATTCTTAAACTTTGTCGGAATTATAGGAGAAAAGTGCGATAAATGCAAAGAAGGATATTATAATTTTCCTCGATGTGAAGGTAACACTTAATTTAACATAAATATAGATTTAAAACATATTTCGATTTGTAACGGTAGAGTGCAACTGTAACCCTGCTGGTCTGGTGGCACAATTCGGTGGTTGTGACAAAGTTCAAGAAGGAAAGTTATGCGAATGCAAAGAGAGAGTGAAGGGAAGGATTTGCAATCAATGCAAAGATTTGTATTGGAATTTGCAAATCACTAATCCTTTTGGATGTGAAGAATGTATGTGTAATCGAAACGGGACTATCGGTGGAATTGGTTTGTGTGGCTCAGTGTCGGGTCAATGTGACTGTAAGCAGAATGTCAAGGGAAGGGTTTGCGATTCCTGTAAAGATGAAACTTATGGCCTGAGCGCCGGAAATCTGTTTGGATGCGTCGACTGTCACTGCGATGTCGGCGGTGCTATTCATTCGGTTTGCAATAAAACAACTGGAAATTGCTTCTGCAAACCGAGAATAAAGGGTCAGCGCTGCACAGAACCAATTGAAGTGACTTATTTCCCCACATTTTATCAATACCAATATGAAGCTGAGGACTGGCGAAACCCCACGGGTTCTCCCGCCCGGTTCGGCTATGAGGAGTCCATATTTTCGGATTATTCGTGGAGAGGTTATGCCACTTTCACTGACCTCCAGCGAGAAATTATTACTAATCTGACCATACAAAAGCCAAGTATATATCGAGCCATCATTCGTTTCGTTAATCTTAACAGTGAGACAATTAGTGGAAGCCTTACTTTCACTCCTTCTGAATCATTTGGAGAGACCCAACAGAGCAGTTCCATTCAATTTGAACCGACAAAAGAGCCTAAGCGTCTGTATGTGGTCGGAAAACCAGGTCTTATCATTGCTCCGTTGGTTCTGAATCCAGGACAATGGGAAGTGTCACTCAAAGCTGACAAAAATGATCTACTCGTCGATTACATTGTTCTCATACCTCAGGCATATTTTGACCAGACCATACTTCAGGAAAGATTGAACCAACCCTGCACTCTTTCCAAACAACATATATGTAGACACTATGCTTATCCACAATTGCCCAAAGATAGCTCTTTTGTGAGGGGTCAGTCCTCCTTTTTATCTGATGGCGACGCCCGCTCTAACGCCAAAGTTTTCAACGACGGGGATATTCTAAGGAAATTAGATTATGAGGGAAGTCTTGCTCTTTTAGATGAATCACAGCCTAAAATTATATTGGATTTGGCCATCAATAAAGAGAATACTTATGCTTTTATCATCAGTTACCACAACCCCAACTTAGAAGGTGTTAAGAATAAAGAACCGGTTGAATTGATTCTGGAAATCAAAGGACCAGAAGGAGATGTGATGAAAACAGAAACCATTCGATTGGCTGACTGTCCCTACACTTTCATTTGCCGCCAAATAGTTACCGATAAAAGCGGACAAATCTCAACATATGAATTGGGCTCGAATTTCCTTCAGTTGACTCTCCGATTACCCGAAACAACTCCTCAGTCATATCAATTAGGTGTCGACTCTATTGCAGCTGTTCCTTATCCTAAAGGTTGGTCAATGGATAATATGGTGCCCCAATTTGTGTGCATCAAAAAGGATGGCGAATGCATTGAATCTGCCTTTTCTGTTGTGCCCGAAGCCAATAAAGTGAGTCTTCAATTCAGATACGACTCTATTTCCTTAAAATATCTTAAAATCAATGATTTATTTTTAGATTGAGTTCGAAAAGGACCAAAACAAAGAGAGAATATCAAACCAATTGCCTTTCGAAGTCAAAGATCCACAAGATCCTAGTCTTCCCCAACTGATCCATTTAGAAGTAAATGAGCCTACAGTTGATGTTCGAGGAACTGTTCCACGACGTGGTTTATATACATTTGTGCTGCATTATTATCAACCGGAAAACTCCAACTTTGAAATGGAAGCTCTTATACAAAATGGTTTATTCCATAATGGCATTGTGGCCATTGACCATTGCCCGAGTCGGACCGGCTGTCGAGCAGTCATAAGACAACGGGACACAAATGCCACCTTTTTTCAGGTCGACGACAGTTTTATGCTGACATTGAAAGCACCAGAAAACAAAAATATTTGGGTCGACTATATTCTGGCGGTTCCAGTCGATCACTATGACCCCAATATACTGGAAGTTAAAGCCGACGACAAGACATCAAATGCTGTGACACAATGCGTTCAAAATTCATTTTTCATAAATCCGGACGAAGCCAGCGGTCAGTCAATCAAATGAATAATTTTTAAATAAGCCTTAATTTACTTCGAAATTGGTTTAGATTTTTGTCGGTCAGCCATTTTCTCAATTACTGTTGATTTTAATGGTGGAGCCCTTCCCTGTCAGTGCAATACCGATGGCTCTTATGATTACAAGTGTAAAGGTTTTGGTGGTCAGTGCAACTGCAAGCCTAATGTAATTGGAAGGACGTGTTCGCGCTGTAAGACTGGTTTCTATGGATTCCCTCAATGCAAAGCTTGCAGTTGTCCGTCGACTGCAGTTTGCCATCAGGTGACCGGAGAATGTATATGTCCTAGGTATATTCTAGCAAAAATTGTTGTATTTATTTGACTGGAATCAATGCTTTCAGGGGAGTGACAGGAGAGCAGTGCAATAAATGTCTTCCATTGACTTTTGGTTTTGATCCTATCATTGGTTGTGTGGACTGTGATTGTGAGCCCTATGGTGTGCAGAATCGAGACCTTCAATGCGATGTAGAGAACGGTCAGTGCAATTGCAAACCCAATATTGTTGGTCGCAATTGTAATAAATGCAAATCAGGTTCGACTCAATCTTTGAATTGTCGATAGTTTTCACTCATTCATTTACTTTTGCACAGGATTTTGGTCTTACCCTCACTGCCAGCTCTGTAGATGTGATTTAAGAGGAGCCACCGACGATATATGCGATCAGAGCACTTCCCGGTGCTTCTGTAAAGAGAATGTTGACGGAGACTATTGTGATCAGTGCAAACCCGACGCTTATTATTTAGAGGAGAGTAATGCCAGGGGCTGTACTAAATGCTTCTGTTTTGGAACAACGGATCGGTGCACAAGTTCTAATCTGCGCACTGTCCAGATCTTAGCAATGGATCAAGGATGGAAACTCGTCAGTCTTTTATTCACTGAAAAGCATATGGAAGTCCACCCAATCAGCGAAGATCATATCAAAGTCGAATACGAGTCGGGAAAAGTGAGGTCAAAGCACCCAGCTGAACGCAGTGACACCACCAATCATCTGATCACCTATTTCTCTCTACCGGAACAATATTTGGGAAATAGGATCACATCTTACGGAGGATTCCTTAGATATAAATTACACAATACTGTTGACACTAATAGCGAGGACTCGACTGGAATAGTGGCCGCAGACCTGATCTTATCGGGAAATAATATCACAATAATCCACGAGCACATCGAACAGCCCACTATCGAAGAGCCATTTGAGTTCACCACTAAATTCAAAGAAAAAGAATTCAGACATTTGAATGGACATGAAGTTAGTCGCGAACAGATGATGATGATCCTGGTCCATTTAGACGCCATTTACATTAGAGCCACTTATTTCGAACCCATTTCCGAAATCTATCTTGACAATGTTCTGCTCGACAAAGCAATTGAAGGTCGAAGACTAGCTGACGCACCTCGAGCTCTGACAGTCGAGCAATGCAATTGTCCTCAGAATTATAGGGGAACGTCATGTGAAGTATCACTTCATTTGTCTATTTTTTAGAGATTTTCTTTTAAAAAGATTTCTTTTCTCAAAGGAATGTGCGCCTGGATATTATAGAGCACCAACTGGTCCATACTTAGGATTCTGTCTGCCATGCAATTGCAATGGTCATTCCAATGAGTGCGATTCCGTGACTGGCAAGTGCTTCAACTGCCAGTTTAATACAGAAGGCGAGCACTGCGAAAAGTGTATATCAGGCTATCATGGTGATGCCACTAGAGGTAAACCTCAAGTTCTTCTAGGACTGATCTATTAATCACCGCGAGTCATTTATAGGAACTCCATATGACTGTCTTATTTGTGCCTGTCCTCTACCTGTTCCCAGTAATAAGTACGTAAAATAATTGGTCGAATATTTTATTGATATGAATGATGTGTTTGCAGTTTCGCCACCAGTTGTGAGGTATCACCAAATGGTCTGGAAATCAGCTGTCAGTGCAAAGAAGGTCTGATTATTTTTAACTAATATTTCACAAAATCAAACGATTTAATCATTTGTGACAATTATAGGATATTATGGACCTCGTTGTGATGTGTGTGCGGCCGGACATTTCGGGCGACCAGAAGTGATTGGCAGCAGTTGTCAGTCCTGTAACTGTAGCGGAAATATTGATTTCACGAATCCGAGCAGTTGTGAGTCAACGACAGGAGAATGCGTTCAATGTCTATACAACACAACGGGCAGAGCCTGTGAACTGTGCGCCTCAGGCTTTTATGGAGACGCCATTCGGATGAAAAACTGCTCACAATGTAGTTGTGATGAATGCGGGACTGAAGTTTGCAATCACTGGTCCGGCGACTGCAAGTGTAAGCCCAATGTTGTAGGCAATGGCTGTAATGAATGCGCTGTTGATCACTGGGGCTTCAAGACTTGCCAGGGCTGTCGTCATTGCAACTGCCACATTGGAGCCATCGGCACCGACTGTGACGACACCACAGGACAGTGTAAATGTAGATCTGGAGTCGGAGGTCAGACCTGCAATACTTGTGAACCTGGATATTGGAAATACAGTCAGTTTGGATGCACCTGTGAGTGAAGCAACAATTTTATCAATCAATCGACTAATTTCTGTTAATTGTTTCTAAAGCCTGTAATTGTGCTGAAAAGTACTCATATGGAGCCGTTTGTGACCAACAGACGGGACAGTGTCAGTGTTTGCCTGGAGTAATTGGCGAAAAATGCGATAGTTGTCCCCATCGTTGGGTTTTCATTCAAAAAACTGGTTGTCGAGAGTGTGGTCCGTGTGTTCACGAATTATTGGATGACACCGACAAACTTAAACTGTTGATCGACCCTTTGAGGGATGAAATACAAGACACGTCCTCCACTGTATTCGCTTACAGACGACTAAGTCATGTTAACAAGTCTTTAGAGAGAAGTGAAGAAATGGTAGAAGAGATGAAAAAGAACCCGAAACAAATAGATCTGTTGCCCCTCTTCTCAAAAGCACAAAATCTGACCCAAGACAGTGAATCACTTCTAAGCAAAGTATATATTGTTTTAATTGATTCCATTTTATTAATTATTTGCTGGTTTATATTTGAAAGAGCGAGTCAGCACTGAAGGAAGTGGCCAAAGTTCTGGTCGAAGCCTCGGCTGTCACCGACGACTCTTCGATGATCGACAAATTGATTCAAACTGCAATAATCAAGTCAAGTCTTGTTGTCGAAGACCTTAAACAACTAGAAGAAGGATTCCAATCAGCGTCTGCTATTATTGGACAGGATATGGACCGGAAAATGGCTGAAGCAAATTGGATGATGTCCGAAGTGACTAACAAGACATTTGATTCCTCCCACAATAGCTCTAAACAAGAGGTCGATGAGGCGCGAAGTTTACTCCAACGGATCAATCAATTCAAAGAACCGGTTTTTTCTGCCAAACAGCAAATCAATGAAACAGTTGAAAGAGTTGTCAATGTTATCAAACTATTGTCAGAACTGATGAACAAAAGTCACGACTCTTTGAGGACAATTGTCAAATCAGAACAGTTAACGACACAGACTTTAAACCGACAGTTCGATCAGGAAATCAATTCTTTAAAAGCAGGAAATGACCAAATTCTAGATTCAATCAACAAATCCAACGAATTGCTAGATCAAATTAAGAAGTCTTTCACTTCTTCTGAGTCTGTGTTTATTGATTTGGTCAGTTCTAGGGCTCGACTCGAAAATGATAACATCAGATTCAGTAATTATACCGATAATTTGAAATCAGAGGTCTCGCAAATCGGACCCCAACTGATCAAAGCTCAGTCCCATTCGGCAGCTTTGAAAAGACAAAGTGATTCTTTAGAGAAGCTATTCTCTGATACCCGTAACAAAGCGAATGATCCGTTGAGAGCCGCCAACGCTTACAACTCTATCGTTGAGTCGTTGGGCAACTCTATGGCTTCGGCTCAAAATGCAGTCACTTCCGCACAAAAGGCTTCCACTGAAACTGTTTTCGAAGGATTAGACAAATACAAGGATAAGAGTTCAGATCTGGTGAATGACTCACAGAAACAGAACAGAAAAATTGATACCGAATTAGACAATCAATTGAAAAGAGCTGTTCTTCGCGTTAATGACATTGAGGGCCAATTAACAGTTTCGACCACAAATCAAAGTCTGATCAATGAAGAGCTTAAACGACTGCCAGAGATGAAGAATCTTCAAGAGTTGGGAACAAAGGCGGCTTCTGCTGCAGAAATAGCTGACAATGCGGCCAAAAAAAGTGAAGAAAATATAGGAGTTTTGGGTCTCAGAGTCGATGAAATCAGAAAGAATTCAGATAAAGTGCCACAAGACATGAATGACGTGAACAGTGCCATTCGCCAGAGTCAAAACTATCTTGATCATGTCTCATCCAAATTTCCAGATATCAATAAAATTGAAGACTTGAAGAATAAATACGACAAATTGAAGACATTGAGGGACGGATATAAAGATAAGATAAATCAGTTGCAGCGCAAGATTGACCTTGCCAAATATCAAGCTAACAGAATTAAACTGACCACTGAGTTCAGTCCCGACTCATCCCTAGAACTTAATATTCCGGAATCATTACCAGAATCGGCGACACACACAAAGTTATCTCTATTTTTCCGAACGACAGAACCCAACGCTCTGTTGGCATATATCGGAAATCCGATTGCAATCAATCAGAAGCCAAAAACCAAACGTCAAACTGAAAATGGAGAGGAAAATGAAGAAGAAGAAGCTGACGAAGAAGAAGAGGAAGAAGTAGATAAAGCCTCTGATTCTGAAAGAAAAATGGCTTCACTTGATTTTATGGCTCTGGAAATAGTATCCGGTAACGTGATATTGAACTGGGATTTGGGGGCCGGCGTTTCCACTCCGGTTAAAAATGATAAATTTGTAAGCGATTGGAAATGGCATCAGGTCGTTGTCGAACGTATTGGCAAATCTGTCAAATTGACTATCAGGACCCAAAGTGAACAGGACTCAATAGCTGAAGGCTCATCTCAAGGACCGTCCAGTGTATTCAATTTGGAGCCACAAAACACTCGTATTTTTATAGGGGGAATACCTAACAACGTTCAGGTTCAGCCGGCCATTCAATTCAAGAAATTCAGAGGTCATATCGAAGAAGTAGTGCTCGGAGACAATCCTCTCGGTTTGTGGAACTTTAAAGATTCCAATAATGTTATGGCTACTAAAGAAAGGGAACAGTTGGTCGACTTGGACTCTTCAGATGGTCTTTACTTTGATGGAAGTGGTTATGCTGTGCTATCACGCGGTCGACTTAACTTAACAAAAGAAACTTATATTAGACTTAAATTTAAAACTTTTGCGAGAGAGGGCTTACTCTTCCTAATTGGACAGGACAGGGATTTCTTAGCCCTTGAGATGAGAGACGGTTTGGTTAGTTTTAAATATGAGTTGGGAAGTGGTCCCTATGTCCTCATTTCCAACGAGACTTACAATGACGGCAATTGGCACTCTATTCTGGCCAATAGATTTGAAAAAGAAGGCGCCATTTCAGTGGATGGAGTGCTTGTATCACATGGAGAAGCGATTGGATTGAGTACTGAGTTGTCAACAACCGATGACATCTTTATTGGAGGCTTTCCAGATCAGCACCAGTTCTACGAAATCACTAATATTGACTTTGAGGGCTGTATTAAAGAGTTACAAATCGGAACAGAACAACAAAACTTACAAAATCTTAAAGAAGTTTTGCGGGCAGTCCCCGGATGTCCTTCCACTACAGGAAGAACGGCTTCATTTAGCAATGAATCGACCGGTTATATCGCGATTGAGTCTGATATCAATCTCGACCGCAACGTTCAAATCACTTTGAATTTCAGAACTCTTAACCCAAGAGGTCTTCTATTTTATGTGTCGAATAGAGACCATTCCTCGCATTTAGCCATTTATCTTGAAGACGGAACGCTCAGTCTTCGTGTCCAACCGGGTGGTTCCATTCGAACAGAGCAGCGAACATATAATGACAAACAGTGGCACTACATAACAGCTTCTTTCACTCCAGAAAGACTTCGATTAGATGTCGATGACATCAATTCGTTTACAATCGAAACGACTGAAAGGAATGAAATGACTTTAGGCGCCTCCAAAATCATATACTTTGGTGGCATTCCTAAAGACATTTCAGCAAATCCTAACTTCCCGTCAGGCATTCCGACCACTTTCGTCGGCTGTTTCGGTGACGCAACCGTTAATGAGAAGTTTCAGAACTTTGCTGACACTAGTAATCGGCCGAATGCCTCTCTGACCAGTTGTCCTCTCACTGACCACAAGAAATCTGATTATGACAAGTCTGAGGATGAAATCAAAGCTCTGACAGAAGCAGTGAAGACTGACAAACCAGAGCCTAGTGTTGAGCCAACGACTTCGGCGCCATTAATTACACAGCGACCAACAAAACAGCCGCCACCGATAGGACAGTGCAAGCTTTCTGTCATTCCTTCCAACGATTTGACTCCTTCTGCTGATAAATCTGTTCGTTTCGGCGATACTCATTGGAGTCGACATGAATTCATGATATCCCAGGAAGTGGCCAGTGGTCTGACCGACGAAAGTGGTTTCCAAATAGAATTGAAGACCACTCACGACGAAGGGGTCATATTCTTTGTGACGGCCGCTAATAATATTGATTTCGTTGGTCTTTATCTGTTGGAAGGAAAGGTCCATTATGCCTGGGATTGTGGTTCGGGGCGGGCTATTATTGTTTCGGAGCGTACTTACAATGACGACAAGTGGCACAAGGTCACTTTCAGTCGAAAGGGTCGCAACGGTATTATGCGTATCGATGACGGCAAAGAGGAATATACGGCCGCATCCAGTGGTAACACTAATTCTTTGAATGTCAAATCTCCCATATACATCGGGGGTATTCCTGAAGACCTGAGCAAATCGGCCAAGAATAATTTGAGAGGAGTAGAAAAAACCGGGTCATTATCTTCGTCTGTTGCGACATCATTCCCAGGATGTCTTCGTGAGTTGAGTGTTCATGCAAACAAATACGAGTTCGGGGCTCAAAGTGTTGGCTATAATGTGTCGGACTGTACTCCTAATGTGGAGTTGGGCTCATTCTTTCATTCAGGAGGCGGTCATATTCGTCTCTACGACGAGTTTAGAGTTGGGTCACAGTTTTTCGTCAATTTGGAAATAAAGCCCCGAACCCTATCAGGAGTTGTGTTGGCAGTCTTCGGACAGACTGATTATCTGGTTATATATTTAGAAGAGGGAAAACTGACTTTCGTTGTCGACAACGGAGCTGTGAGTCGACACCAATTTTTAAACAATTATAAAATTAATTTGATTTGAAATTAGGGTCCGATTAATGTGACATTCAATCCGAGCTCCAAATATTATTTCTGTGACGGGGAATGGCATTCAGTAGAAGCCAATAAAATCAATAATGTCGTCACTCTAAGCATCGACAGACAGAGTGTAGAACCGGGTATTGGAATAGGAGGGGTCTCATCTACTGACACAAAAGATCCTTTATACATCGGTGGAGTTCCCGATGAATTGAGACACACTAAAGGACTGGTCGATAACTTCGTTGGCTGTTTACGCATTCTGGTTATGAATAGTCGTCGTCATTCGCTAAGCCAGGCCAGAGTCGAAGGACAGGTTACTCTCAATACCTGCTCTACTCTTTGAATTTCAGACCTATAATAAAAAACAAAATAAAATAGCACTGAATTATCAGAAAATACTCTAATCTCTGAAAATAATTTACAAAATAAATTTTTAAAAATAATTTGAATTATTCTTTGGCTAACTTTTGAGTGTCTAATAGGAGAAAAGTTTCGGTGTTTTATTGGATCGAAAATTCTTTTTTTGTGAGACTCACATTATTTGTATGTTTTTCAATACATAATAAATTTAATGAGCATTGATTTGGTGTGAAGTGAATCACATTTTTTATATTATTCACATAAGAATAAGTGACTTCAAAATTCATAATAGACTGCATACGAACTTATTGTATAGATTTTGATCCCGGATCGAGCAATAGAGCCAATAGCTCTTTATTCATCTTTTATATATATTCTCTATTCTGAAAGAGGAACAGATAATATGCAGCGCTGGTATACATAACACAGTGAGCTATATATTACTGTATATTACTTTATAGAATTTTTCGCTCCGATGATCGCTATTGAGGCCAATATATGTGATATAAGTGATGAGCATTTTATCAGTCTATACAAAGATTCTATTGTTATCCACTCATGCGGTTAAATAAGATCTTAATAGAGGGTCAAAAAGGCCAATACATGTGACTGTAGTCACTCTCCATTCAATCGCTCAGTCTTTTAAAAAGCCAATTCAATCACTTGAGGTAAAAGGTGTATCGGCTTATAGTCTTTCCCTGAGTGCGAAACAATCAAATATATGGTATGATCTGAGTTTAAAGTCAACTGATTATTCAATTTTAACCAACAGTTACTCTTATTTGATTTGTTTTGAAGATAATCTGTTGGACTAACTTTTGAAGTTATCTTGTTTGTAATATGTTTCATGTGACTCATGTGTCGAAACGTGTGAAACATTCTTTTTAATCTCTATTCATAATTAAAAGTCATATAATATGATTGATAATATGGTCTTCTAATTTGTCAACAAATATTATTTCTCTCTCATTATGTTTCACTCAAACATTTATTAAGACATCAACAGTTACAGTAACTTACAACAGAACATTCAGGTAGATGAGCTTGCTTATTTCTGAAATGCCAACAAATTACCATTATAATTAAATAAGTTTGATTTAGGATTAAGAAGACTAACCATCTTGATATTGATCTTGTGCTTTTTTCATTAGCTACAAATCTTTTAATACATGTTGACAGAGAATATTAAAAAGCCCCGGATATCACTTCTTGTTGAAAAGGTTTCATTTTTTGTTAAATGATATTTGGTAGTTGACTTTTGTAAATTGTTTGAACTGCCAGAATATCTAGCGATAAACTAGCTAAACAAGTTGATTTCATTTTTTTCTGTCTAAAACTAAATTGATTTTTATTTTACATATTTTATATTCGTATAATTGAGACAATTGTCAACTAATTATTTGTCTGATGACTCGCATTGCATAAGACTATGTCAATTAGTAGCAATAAATAAGGATTAAGATGATTTCCTGCTTTTAAAAGTTAAACACAATACTTCTAATTTAATCAGAGCCTTAACATTTGAACGGAATAAAGACTGAAATCAATAGTAAGAAAGAAAGAGAAGTCTTCACTTTATTCCGCACTAAAGTGTAGGTCTTAGTAACAAATGTTAGGAAATATGAACTTTTAAAATAGAAATCTTAACCGAATAAATGATATTTACTTTTTTGAGAATTTGTTTTTCGACTAACACTGCGATTAGAGCTGAGCATATAATTGATTCTTTCAATTTAATCATGGATAGTTTGCTGGGCTAGTGATGATGGATGAAAGACTAGTGCAAACCAATGAGAGCCGTTTAGAACAACGCAACTCCTCTTCACTATTAAACGAGAGTTGATTGAAGTGTAGCAACAGTTACCGATCCATCGTTTGGCTCTCAATTCAATAAAACTTGTAATTAACTAAATATAAATAATAAAAACTTAATTGCCATTAATTATGTGATTCGTTGCAAATTGATTTGTTCGGAACGAAAATGAGTGAAACGTTGTGTGAGAGTAATGTTGACTCAAACGATGCAAAATGCAATCCAAAGATTCTTTCAAATATTGGAAATTCTAATTCTTCGTCTCAACTGAATCTTTCAGTTGATAATAAAATGCCATCTTTTCCTCAGTCCATATCAGCGCCAGTAATGAATGTTTCACTAAATAACAGTTCAAAAAATTTCTCGAACATTGCAATCATGAGATCAGAAGTGAACCTGGGACAAACTATTATTCCGGATTCAGATCGCGAGACTTGGAATAAAAAAGTGGATTTTTTGCTATCTGTGATCGGATTCGCTGTCGATCTCTCAAACGGTATTTCATTTTTAATTTTCTACTAAAACGATAAATTTTGATTACATTTCAATTCAAAGTTTGGCGATTCCCTTATTTGTGCTTCAAAAATGGCGGCGGTAAGTGACCACTTACTTCTCTTGCAAGCGCTACATTTTCAGCACACATTTTATAGCAATTTAAGCAAATTTTTTTCAATTACTTTTTATTTTAGTTATTAAATATACCCTTATTATTATTATTTTGTGAATAACCACCAAAAAGAATTCCAGGTTAATCTCAATCAATTGAGAACTGACTTAAAAGCATTTACTTTCGAAATAGTAGATAATAATTTTTTTTTCACCTTATTTATTATTAATCTATTAGATGGTATTTAACCTTATTTTTTGAATTGAAGTTCATTTTACTTTTTTTTTGTTTTTGAAAAATGTTTCCAACAAAAAATTCATTTTTAATTGGATGCAATCTATCATATAATTTGTTCACTCATTTCTTTGCATTCTTCAAAAGTTTATACTAAATGAAAGTTTTATCCAAAAACTAATTGTGGTTTTTTCGAGAGTATAATAAATTAGTTGTCATCAGCAGAAAACTATGCTCATGGCACTCTCTCTCCCTCTCTCTCTTTCTCCCTCTCCCTTTCGCTCTCTCTCTCTCCCTTTCTCCCTCTCCCTTTCTCTCTCTCTCCCTCCCTCCCTTTCCCCTATTATGGTTAATTTGGATGCATATAATCATTGAGAGTGCATTGATTGCACTGTTGGTGTC